>SNQJ01S0004586.1:96269-110834 GCA_010110895.2 Picea sitchensis | reverse complement strand
TCTTTTGTCGACTACTTATGTCATATAATGCTTCAGATAATGCTCGTTGACAAGGGCGTTGAGGATTTCACCATCTAGATTTTCTAGTAGGAAAAAAAAAATTCCTTCGAGAGTCGAGACTCTGAATGGCCCATACCAGAGGTGGTCAAATTTACCATGTTTCGCAGTTTCTTCCCTCCTTGCATCCCACCTTAATACTAAATCACCTGGGAGGAAACCTCTATCCTTTTCCCTACGGTCGAATAATGCCTTCATGTCATCTTGGTACTTCTGCAATTTTTCATCTACTTTGACCCTATGCTGTTGAACCTCAATCAGCTGATTTATCCTCCAGGTGACATGATTGGGTTCTTCTTTCTGAGCTTGCCATAACTTCATCACTGGGAGCGCTAGATTTATAGGTAACACAGCATCTATCCCATATACCATCTGAAAAGGGGAAATGTCGATAGACCTTTTTATGCTTATGTGATTCTCCCACAAAGCGTATTTTAAATGCACATACCAAGACCTTTTGTTTTCATCCAATACTTTCTTGATTATATTGACCAGGCTCTTGTTAGATGACTCGGCTAGTCCATTTCCTTGGGGGTAATACCCTGTGGAATGGCCAAGAACAATGTTATACTTTTGACAGAAGCTTATCATAGCCATAGATTTGAAGGCTTGGGCATTGTCTGTGACTATCTTTCGAGGGCAACCAAATCTAAAAAAAATGTTGTCTTCTAAGAAATCGATTACCACCGAGTCTGTTGCCCTTTTGGTTGGAATGGCTTCCACCCATTTAGTAAAGTAATCTGTGGCGGTTAAGATCCACTTGTGTTGGGCGCTAGAATGGGGATTAATCTCGTCTATAAAGTCTAGACCCCATTGCTAAAATGGGGCTTCATCTTTGACTGGAATTAAAGGTAGTGCTAGGAGTTTTTGTTTACCTGCAAATAGTTGACAAGGATTGCAGGCTCGGACTTTGGCGTTAACGTCTGAGAAAAGTTTTGGCCAGTAGTACCCAGCCCTCAGAATTTTGTAAGTCGTAGCTCTCCAAGCGTGATTCCCCCTGCATACTCCCTCATGAAATTCGTCTATAACCCACTCAGTTTCTGATTCGACTAAGCATACCAACAAGAAACCGAGTGGATCTTTCCAATATAGTTGATTTTCGACGATACAATATTTAACCGCATGAAGCTTTAAAGTCCTAGATTTTGATGGTGAGAGCTCACTCGGGCATTTTAGAGTTAGCAGGTATGATACTATGTCTCTTTACCAGCCTGATGATACGAATTTCTCTTCTATTGTGATTGGATTTGTTTGCTCATCAAGCTCGTTTATGTTCATGTCTTCCTCACATTCCTACAGGCAGTTTATACCTAGTGCTCTCCAATTTGATTCAGCCAAAAGTTTGGCTAGACCTTGTCCCTTTACCAGTTTAGTAGGTTTGATTTCTAGGTCAAATTCTTGAATCTTAGCAATCCATCGTCCTCTTCTCCCATCGTTGTCCGGTTGTACCAAAACATCTTTGACAGAACTGGTAGTTACGTACGCAACTATCTTGGAGTGTAATACGTATGTTCTGAATGCCTTCAGTGCTTTTACCATGATGTACGCTTGCTTTTCTATTATATCATATTTAAGTTCTGCATCTCTGAGGCTCTTGCTAAAAAAGGCGATCGATTGTTCAAAACCTTCTTCATTCTTTTGGAGTAGCACTGCAGCGAGCGTGTGTTCGGAGGCAAATGAGAAAATAAGGAATTCTTTTAGGTAATCAGGGCTTGCCAACACAGGTGCCTCGCTTATGACTTTCTTAATATGGGTGAACGACACTTTTGCCTCTGTTGTCCACTTTACTTCACTGTTCTTTTTCAGCATATCTATGATCGATTTTACAATTTCAGCAAAATTTGGGATAAATCTTCGTAAAAAAATGATTTTTCCTAAGAAAGATTGAATTTCTTTTACATTTATAGGAATATTTATAGTGTCTATCACTTCAAATCTCTTAGGATCAATCTTAATTCCATCCCTAGATACAATATGACCCAAAAGTTTACCTTCCTACATGGCAAAATGTGATTTATTTGGATTTAAGGATAGACCAAACCTGCAACATTTTTCGAATGTTTGTTTAAGATGTATCAAATGTTCTTCGTCGGACTTAGAGAAAACAGCCAAATCGTCAAGATATATGACTACAAACTTATCCCTCTCACCGATGAAAGCAATGTCCATAGTGCGTTGGAACGTGGCTCCTGCATTCATCAAACTGAAAGGCATTTTGTCATACATGAACGTACCCCAAGGGGTAGTGAAAGTTGTTTTTTCTTTATCTTTTTCATTCATGGCAATTTGATTATATCCAGAGAAACCATCAATCATAGACATTCTGTTCGCCCCAACTACCTTTTCTAGCACGTGATCCATTTTAGGCAGTGGATAGTTTTCTTTAAGAGAGGAATTATTTAGATTTCTGAAATCCACGCACAATATAATTTCCCCACTCTTTTTTCTGACTGGGACCAGGTTTGCCACCCAGTCGGAATATCTCATAGGTACTATAATTTTTTCCTCTAAAATCTTCTTCACTTCTCTCTTGACCACAGGCAGTAAAATGGGGTTGATCTGCCTAAGATTTTGTCTAAAGGGTTTGACCCCAGGCTTTAGAGGTATCTTGTGATCGATCATGGTAGTGTCGTAGGTTCTTAACTCGTTGTAAGACCAGGAGAAAACATCTTTAAATTGTCTGAGTACGTTCTTATACTTGCCTTTTATTTCAGGAGGGAGGAGTTTAGATATTTTAACCATTATGGACTCTTCTTTGGTTCCTATTTCATAGTCCTCAACCTCTTCTAGTTGGGGTTGTAAGGTGGATTTTACAGGTATGTCGTTTTCATCAAACAGTCTTTCCAGAGGGATCAGTCCTTTCAGAATCTAGTTATTTTTTAGGACCATCATGTGATGATTTGCGATTTTGTCTTGGAAATTTTGAGGGTCCTCCCCTTCTTGCATGATCCATATGTCGTCGTTCTAATTTTCTTGATCTGCGTGAGTTTCAGAAAAATCGCCTATTGCTTCAAGGAACTTCTTAATTTGTTCATCATCCTCAAAAACCTGCCAGTGTTGGATATTATCCAGTACAGATGGTCTGTGTCTTATCTCTATGTGATACTTCAATTTAAAGGTTGTGGGAGGAGTGAAAGTTGAAGCTTCTTTAGCTAATGCATCAGCCTATAAGTTTTCTGTGTGTGGGATGAAGTGGACATTTACAGACGAGAAAAAGTTTTCCATCAGATCCCAGGCACAATTTCTGTATGATCTTAACCTGGGATGTTTGGCCTGGTATTGCCGATTTATTTGTTTGACTATCAACTCTGTATCTTCGTACACCTCTAGGTTTTTTATATTTAGCCTCATGGAAGCCTCTAATCCTAGAACCAAATCTTCGTATTCACATACATTGTTAGTATAATCTATATCCCATTGTAGTCTGTAAGAAAAAGGGACAACGAACTTTTCTTCGGGTGCCACAAAAAACACTCCTACACCGGCTCCTTCGCATGACAAGGCACCGTCAAAAAACATTTTCCAGATACCAAAGCTACAAATATCCCCAGTCATGTTACCTGAATCTTCATGCTCTATATCATTTTTGTCTGTGCAACCATCTAAACCGTCGTCAAAAGATAAGATACAATTTCCTAAATCTTGATCTGCAATGTAAATAGGGAAATTGTTCGGATTGTTAGGGTCGCTTACTGTATATGCTAACCTCGTCTCCCTGTACAACTGATTAAATTGCCCACCAAACACAGGAATTGTGGCGTACGTCATATCCATTTGAAGAGAACCCCCCATCTTGGCTCCCCATGACCTAGACAATAGTAAACCATACTTGGGGGGAATATCAACAATGACCACATCCATCAAGACGCTCTTAACCGGGACCTGTGCCAGGGTGACTACTAAATCCTTTATCATTCCCATGCACTTAAATTTTCTTGAGTCAAATGAGTAAATATCTCCTTAAGGTTTGGTGATCTGGAGGCCCATTCTGTCCATAATAATTTTAGGCATCACGTTATGTAAGGCTCCAGAGTCTAGCATGAAATTATGTAGCAGTTGATCGTACACATTCAAGGTGATATAAAAAGGAGCAACGATGTCTTTGGCTCCTTCAAAATGTGGACCAAAGGTGATGTTGGGATTATCATCTTCCAGGTTCAAAACGTCAGATTGGCTTTCTATCTCTAAAACACCTATCACTTTGGTAATCTGCTTTCGATAAACTGGGTTTTTCGCTAACTGTACCAGAGGAATTGGTATCTTAATTTTATTTATCTCATTTTCGAAACTGAAAACTCTACTTACCTTGTCTGTTTCTCTAGCTCGGGCTTCAGAATCCTTCTTTTCCAACTTATTTGTCTGGACTGCCTTATTACTCAAGATCTTAGTTAACGGTGTATTTTTATTAGCTGCTTCAGTTTTCTTGGTTTGAGTTACCTTCTCCACTTCGGGTTGTTGCGCCTTCACTACTTTCACTTTGTTGTTAGGTAACACAGTTTCTTCCGGGGTAGGATCATAAGTTTGACCTCTTGGGAGAATTTTCTTGGGTTGAGTAGTTGAAACGGGCTTACTCTTAGATCTCAAGTTATACCTAGGTTGGACCTCAGCCATTATCATATCGGTCTCTTCTTGATAACTACTAAGGTCAATATAATCTCTTTCTTCACCTTCAATAGACGATTGTTGAGTGTTTAGAGATTTTTCATAATCCTCTCTAGTCAGATAAGGTTGTGTGCAGTCATCACCCAAGTTCGTGACATCATCATCTAGATCTCCGAAATCTTGTAGATCATTCACTCCTATAAAATTTTCATTCTTTAGGGGAGTTTGTATTTTCTAATCTTCATTTTTTATCTATCTTTGCTGGTTTGTGGGATTGGGATTCTTCTTGAAATCCTTTTTGGTGAAAGAGTCATCTTTGGCCTATTCTAGCTCCATCTTGGATATCTTATTAGATAGGTCCTTAATTATCCTGGCCATATCATCTACTTTGTCTCTTGTGTATCTATTAGATCCTGACGACCCTGCTTGTTCTCTAAAGCATCTATTTTCTCGGTTTCCTGCTTCTACTTTAGATTTTAACTTACCAGAAGCCATCATATTTGACTCAATTTCTACAGCGTCATCCTGCATTCAATTTAGAGTAGCTCCCCTTCTTTCCTGTAAAGAAGTGCGAAATCTGGTTCAAAAGCCCCCGTGAAAGTTACTTTGGCTGCGGGTTGGGATGGTTTAACCTCGGCTGGGATTTTGTTATATAGCTTGTTGAATCTTTGAATAAATTCCATAACTGTTTCTGAATTCTTTTTTCTTAAAGACCCAAGCTCGGTTAAATAGTATAGGTGGTCCTTTCTTTCATCCCATTGTCTAAGGAAAGCATCTTCCAAGGCATCATAGGACAAGATAGATCCTGTAGATAGACTCCAAAACCAAGTTTGGACCTGACCTTCAAAGGTTTGGATGAAGAGACTTGAATACACATATTCATGTTCTAGACCTATGATGTTTGTGAATTGATCGAAGAAATTTATGTGTTCGGTCGCAGTCAAATCTCCTTCCCCAGTGAATTTAGGAAATTTTTTTATATAATTTTCGGGAAGGTCGTGCAGAGGGATAGGAAATACCAAAGGAGCGTATCTTGCTGCCATTTTAGCAAAAACTCTGGGAGGGGGGGCAGGCCCTTGACCTCCACCTCCTCCCCTAGGAGCACCCTCACCTCCTCCTCCAGGAGGACCTCCACCACCTCCTCCGACAACCCCTCCACCTCCCCCTCCGGCGGCTGCCATCGATATTAGTGGAAAGTTGTAAAGGGGGTTTTGGAAAATTAAAAGTGAATCTTTACTTTCTTCGTGGAGCGAAAAATTTGATGATGAATGGTAAGGGATGTGAGGGCTTGGCTCTTTGGACTTGCAAGAGATGAAATCAGGAGAACCAACGGGTGTGGAAACTGGGTGTGTGAAAAATTCTTCGAGACTAGGTGAGGTTGCGAAATTTAACTGAAGAGTCAATGATATATCGACTATAGATGAAATTTCTTCAGGGCTTTTTCCTTTATGTATTATGGAGGTTATCGGGTGGGTTTCACTTCTAAATTCGGAGCAGTTTGATGTTAGATCCTTCGTATCGAAAAAAGGACTGCGTGAAGTTGAAGGTTTAGAAGAAATCTTGGTCTTCAGTTGTGGGTGTTTAAGCTGATAGACTGCAAGGGTCAGCTTAAGAGAGCCTCTCGCCTTTAAAATCTTCTCAGGATCGGTAACAGGTGTGGTCTGTTTACCATCCAGGTTTTTTCTGGTATTCCTTTGACCAAATGCCAGCTTATTAATCGTGGAGTCGCCAAGTGAAATATTGGAAAGCCTTTAAAAGGTGTGCACTCTTTGTTCACTATCAAAGGGTGACACTTTCAATGAAAAATGTCGTTTTCCCAGGGAAAACGATTTCATAACTTCGGTCCTCGACAATGGCGTCAAAAATATGTTGTTCCAGATTCTTTACTTAAGGCTTAGAAGTACAGTGTCTAGGCATCCGAAAGTTAGTAAGGGGTAGGTAAGGAAGAAATGTCAACCTTCGGCAAGGGAAGCTAGGGATGATTTCTGAGTTGGTGTTGTCTAACTTCCAACTATTCCTGGATGTTTATGTCCCTTTCAATCGCTGCCCACGAACGTTCAAGTTCAACCCGTGTAGTGGTTGTTTTAATAATAGTATCAAAAAGGTTCAAGCCAATATGTGTTTGGTCTGATAGTCCAGGTTCGATATTAGGCTGTCTTGTCACAGGGACAATCATGTAGGAACAGAATGATAAGAAGAATCTCAAAAAAATTTAGATGTTGTCTCGATTTGCGGTCGTATAAATGAGATTTTATAGCTCCAGTAGTGAAGATAGGGTGCAAACCAAAGGCCCTTTCCCGTAACTGAGTTATATTTTAATAAATTTGTATGAGGTGTGAGAAAACATTAAGTTGTCTATCATGCAAGGCTCCTATCAAGGGAGAATCTCACTTGGAAACAGAGGAAGAAAAAAATAAAGAAATAACCTGATGAAGCATAAAATATATATATAAATCTGAAGCGTTCACTCGTCTTATACCTGTTGATAGCCGGTACAGAGGAAAAACGGTAAACAATATAGAAAACTAAAATTTATTCACTATAGTAGAGGTTGTACTAAATTATAGCGAAACATTCATCAGATAAATATATGAAATGAAATGAAATATGAGATACAAGGAAACAAACTCATAACACAGTTGTGACAGAATTGAGAATCTTTGGATTTTCTTTATATTAACTCTCAAGGGAGAAAATCTCTATTACAATCGACCCAAAAAGGTCCAGCCTTTGTTCCTTCCTTCTATTGTATATTTATAGAAATTTACATATGATGGAATCTCAATCGTTCCAGGATTTTCAGTTANAACAAGAAGGAGATCAATCATTTCATTTCTTTACCCTCTGTCTTTATTTGGTACCAGAAGCCTGCCCCCTCGCATGCCTGGTACAGGTGACACATTTTTCCATCAGCCGAGATATCAACCTTGAAGGTTCCGCTTGACAATTGGCCTCAAAAATGTAACAATCTTTGACTAATTGTGGCAACCTTTCTTCCATCTGTCGGTCTAGGGTGTCGATAGTGCATAATCGCACACTTGGTTTAATCATCCATTTATCTATTTGGATTATGTTTGCCAGATTTACTTGTGAGACTTCGGCCGAATCTATTTCTTCTTTCTCGTTTATATCAAGCAAGAGTTTCATTATATTCATTTGACTCATTGTCTCATCATTGCCATCTCTATCAATACCTAACAGATTACCATCTATAGAACCAAAAGCCTCTTCAAAGTATTTTATTACCTTCTTTGCTTGCAGTTTACCTTCTGATATACTGTGCTCCCATTCTTTCAATAAAATATTTCCTCTGGTTTTCTCTGAAATGGAAAATCTGGGAGTACTTCCCGATTCCCTATAGTTTGTAGCTATTACAGCCTCTTGAAATGTGACCCGAGCTGCTCCAGATTCTCTCTCTCTGACAAATAAATTTTCCAATACTTGATCAACGAGTAAGAAGTTGTCCCGAATTATCTCTACCTTGGTGAGTAAACTTTGTTGGGCTGCAGAAACTCTGCTCTGAATCTCCATCGCCTAGGAATGGAACATCCCGATATTTATAACTTGACTTTCAGTGATTTTCACTCCAGCCTGTAGCTACCCTATCAAGTCTCTTAGCTGGCCTACTTGTATCTAACTGGTCTAAGCTACCATCTCTACTTCTTTGAGCTTAGCTTTGAGCAGCTCGATTTCCTTTTTATCGGTCATTCTTGCTTGTTCTATTCCTGTGTTCTCCTGGTCCTTAGCAACTGCCTTTGTTGTGGCTAGTTTAGCTTCTAAGGTTTTGATGAGGCAATTTTTTCGCTTCAACTGATTTTTCAAAACCCCGACTGAAAATGGGTTTGTTGTAGCATACGCCCCTAATGTTTTGGCTATTTCTGTCGCAAACTCCTCTTTCTTCTTATATTTCCCATTGGTCAATACCTTAAATTTTTTGGCCATTGATTCTGCTTCTTGGTAGAATTCTCTTTTTACCACAACTTTTCTCTTTTTATCAAAAAAAGAACTCATTTGGAGGGAGCTCTTCCATTCTTATAGGTCTCAACTCTTCATTGAAAATCCACCCTACATCTATGTTCCCTTTAGTTGACTGTAAAGGAGTAATGGAGGTGATGGGATCTCCGATTTGCTTAGTTGATTGGCCTGGGTTGGCAACTGGAGTTGGCTTTTTCGACGGATCTAGAGTTTTCATTTCTGTTTTCAGGTTTCCAGTTTTCTCTTCTTTGTCTTGGTGTTCTTCCTGTCTGGGTGTTGGATCTTTGGGGCCTTCGGCTTCTTTCTGTTGCACCTCTACTGTTATTAGATTCTCACCCCGCAATACTGGGGGAAGACAACTCTGCCAATGTTCTTGGAATTTCAAAACATTGGCCCTCTCTTCAGGTGTCAGGGCTTGTATCCGAGCCAAAACCTCGGCATAAGATCTTGCACCTTGGAAAATGTCATCTGAGAGTGAAATTTTGTGTTTGAACCTTTTAAGTCCGCAAATGGCCAAGTGATTACTTACGACCCTTTGCAGATCATTCTTCTTGAATTCGACATGAACTAATTTAAGGTCTTCCAGAACTGTTGCCTCAGCTTTAGCATGCCTGAAATCCAACAAAGAATAATAATTTAAATGAATAGGAAAAGGTGGCCATACCTTCTTAGAATATCCCTTAAGATCCTTTCTCACGCCACTGATTATAGTTTGCTTGGAAATCTCACGACAAGCCAGCCTATCGGGTATGAATAATGGTAAGGCATGCAGGGGAACAAAATCCCCGAAAACCTTGAGATATGAGAATTCTGCTTCTACATACCAGTCGGCTATACTACTCAGATTCATCGCTATAATGTCTAAGATCCTGGGTGGTGGGTGGCCAAAAATAGTGACATGCTGCGGTACCATTACCCAGTTAAAGATTTCATACACAAAATCTGCTGCTTTGTTTTCCCATAGTTTTGAATGGTAGACGTGGATGGGCTCGCCTCTGATGGAGTCCAACTCCATCTCATTAAGGGAAAAGGCGTCAGAAAACACACGGTGTCCATGATATACACAGACATAAAGAATGAAGCAATATTTCTGCTCTCCCTCTGCGCTCGATACTCTGTAACTCGATTGGTCAAGCTATCAGACAGTATTTTAGCCCAATCGAAGGAACATCCTTTGGCGACTGAATGTATTAGATGCACCCACTGAAGGAAAAAATGTGTGGTGTGCTCTTTCCCGTATAATCTGCAGGTCATCATAGTGACATATTTGAACTGTGGTTCCAGAGAAGATATTGAATATATACCATTACTGTCTACCCTGAAATTCGCAGGGTGTGAAACCCAATCTTTGATTAAACTGGACATACTCTTGTCGTACTACACACATTCCTTCTGCTTGAAATTCTCCAGGAATTCGGCATTGTATGTAAAGCCTGACATGGTTGGCAACTTGTACATAGCCTATAGTTGTTTGGGTCTGAAATTCCAAATAGTGACCCTTTGCTCGTTGACGATGGTTCTGGTTGGTATATCCACATGGTCCAATGCCCACCGGACCATATCGTAGTAAGGGAGCAGTCGTGGCTTGGCCGCTACTTTATGCATTCCAACTTGGATGACGATCTTATATTTGGTGGTCAGGTCATCTTTTTCATTGTCACTGGAATCATCTGAATAATCTACCAATTCGGACTGTAGAACCTCAGAAACAAACGACCAGGTCTTGACAGAGTCGACACTTCGAGGTGAAGTATCGGAGACATTTTTTGAACCTTGTCCTGAAACCTCAATGTTGGCTTTAGACATTTTTTGCGGGGCCATGGTGGGGGATTCTGCTTTAGCTCTTCTACGATAAAAATAGGTATACATACAGAAATTAGTTCGCTGAGAAAATTTTTCTTTGTGTAATATAGAAATGAATTTGCGACAACAAATAAAAGATCTATATATTCGACCATTTAAAACTCGGTACTTTTCAGGAACAGAACGGTTAAATCATTCTTAAATATAAATTTAGCAATAAAAACCCAATCCTTACTTGTCGATTCGCCTTGTTTCTAATTAATGCCATAAATTTTGACAGTTCGTAATGCAAGTTGGCGCAAGGAAAATTTAAAATTGCCTCATAGACTGTGCATGAATCAAAACACGGGAAATACTGGCTTAGCTTAAATAATCAAGTTTTATTAACGTTAATTAATCTTTCGGTATTCGCTTCATCGAGATTTTTCACTCTAAGCCTTCCAGCCTCTAAAACCCGAGACTGCGATAATTAGTTTCAGTTAATAAAAAATGCAACCATGATTAAGAGTTTTAATTAATCATGTTTAAAAAAATATATATCATGACTTCGTGACTCAGGGCTTCGAAGGTAAAGCTTCCGGGTGGAGCGCATACCGAGTTGCGAAATCGCGAGATTGCGATGATGTGATCTATTTAATTAGAAGATTAAACAGGGTTAAGTGCTTAATTAATTTGTTTTAAAATATATCGCAGCTTCACGAATTGGGGCTTCGAAAGTAGAGCTTTTGAGGGAACAACATGCCGAGTTGCGAACCCCCAATAGAACTCAACCACGAGTAAACTTTTTCTTTTGACCTTAACCCGGGTTACTAAAACAAGAGTCTCGCAACTTTGGATATCGGGGTTATGACGGTAAGACTTTTGGAGTTAGTAAATGTCGAGACACAAAATCCCGATGATGCTTAACCGTGGTTTAGAAAATATTTACTCTCGCTACTGACCTAGGTAACACTTTAAAGTTATTTCGTTGTTTCTCTCTTCGCGACTTGTGAACTATGTGATCTATAACACCCGACATGCGAAATCTTGAGGTAAGAAAGGGGAAAATCATTTAAATGAAAAATAGAACTTGCCTTGAGAGTATGATAACCATCGCCTCTTGCGTGATGGGACTTCTGAAACTTTGGGGGAGATAGAGAAAATACAAAAACCAGCTTTCGACTTCAAGCATTAAGATATAAAAAATTAAACTACTAAAAAAAAGCAAAGGCAGCTCCAACACATACATTGCTAACCATATTATCGAGATAGACATATTGTAGGTTAATCTCATGTATTTATGGACTATTCTTACTTTTTCTTTAAATATTGGTGCCAACAATTGGTGATGACACTGTGGATTTCAATCTAAATCATAGGTTTTCCTTGATTTCTTGTTAGTTATCTCAAAATTCCACAATTAATTAATACTAAAATATTCTTTGTGATTAATTGTACTCTTTTGTTTTAGTTTTATAACAACTCATAGTCCTTAAATCCTATCTAGTTGAATTCAAATTAGGACTACATTTTTTCATATTGCATTTTGCATTCAAAGTTGCTATCATAAAATCATTAACAGTAGTTGGGATAGAATATGGGGGGTTTATTAATCCAAAGGAAGGAAGGTCTAATTGGGCCCTTTCTTTGGGTAAACACCCACAGTTTACAAAGGATATGTTTCCCACATCAACAAAGCCCTGATATAATAAGCATTGAGGGTTATTGACATTTAAATCTTTTAGGACCGAAACAAAAACCTCATGACGATATGAATCCTCTTGCATTTTTAGAGAGGTGGTACTCCTATTTGGCTTATGATCTTCTTTGAGATTCCAAATCAAGAATAATATAGGACTATATCAAGTAACATAATTCAAATCTTCAATGCTTAAGAAAAGCCAAATGCTGAAAAATAAATATATGTATTATAAAAGGAAGTTCCTAAGAAGTGGACCAAGAACTTCAAACATCAAACATTGTAGAAAATGAAAATGCAAATACCCTCACATCCATCATAGTTAAATAAAGATTCTAATCACATTCAACATAAAATAAAATGGTCCATTCACACAATAGAACTTTGAAAGAGTAATACTTGTTGGGTCTTTTTTTTGACATCCACAATCACCTTAATGTTTCGCCCTATATAGATTATGTTGCCTTAAAAACATGAGTAATCCACTCATTTTTCTCAATGATACACTCATTTAACTATTTCTTGGTGTACATGAGGTAATAAGCATTTAACCTATGATTTTCATGGTTTATTGATAGTTAGAATAGTTATATATGTGATTTATTTCATCTAATAGCCTTGTTGTGGAAATCATATTAAGACAGTATTCTACGACAACACTGGAGGTCATCTGGTGCCTACACTGGAGGTGATCCGGTCCCATCACTGGAGGTCATCCTGTATCTGCATTGGAATTCATCCGGTACCTGCACCAGAACATTCCAGAAACCATTTGGTACCAACATCAGAATCCATTCAATACATGCACCTCAAAATCTGGACGTGATCAGCTGAATGGATAGTTTGATGAGTTCGAGGAGTCAATTGTTGAATAATATCATCTATTATAAGTCTATATGATATTCCTTCATCTTCATGCACTTCATGTCATGAGGATGAAGGAACTTTAAAACAAGAAAATTCATGTATTAGTAAACTGAGATTTGATACATTTACTATTGATTTATATGTTACCTTGATTGTATCAAGTTGTTTCTCTTATAAAGAGGGCCTGTAGGTGACTGAACGATATATAGAAGAATTCCAGATATTGTTATGCTGATGTACTCATTTGTGAAAATATATTTTATGTAAACCTCTTTTTTGGAAAGTAATATGAATTACAGTTGTTTATATTGTGCATTTGTGGAACCTATTATTCTGTGAGTCTTCCCAACTTCCTTGTTGGAAATGGCAAGGGCCCACCGGTCTAACTCGGTGAGTTTATTGTAAATTGTAGTGTAGTTTTAATTCCTGTACTCGTTTATTGTGATCCAGTATTGATCTCTGATTGTCCTATATCTGCTAGTTATTCATTCGGTACCTGGTATTATCTTTGCGAATTTAGTTTCCTGTTTGATTTAAATATAGTATAAATGTTAAGTGTGAGAAAGGTGTGAATTGTATTATGCTATCATGAGGGTGATGAATTTGGTGCACCAAAATTGTAGGCATTTCATTTAGTTTCATTTTCAATAATTGGTAAAGTTGAAATAGTTGCAAATATTTTTGAAGTGTGATCATTTACTAAATCTGTGTTCTTAGGAAGGAAATCATTCTCTTCTGAATTTCAAAGTGTGTTAGTATAGGAGAAGATCAAGAATCCATATTTCGTATTACAAGGGCCAGCAAATGGAAAGTCTCAATGAGACCTATGCTCCCTATGTAGAAATCAAGTGATTTTCCAGAATTGTCAGATTGTGAGATTGTATTAAGTTTCCTTTTTGTGCTGCATTAATTGATTTTAAAAGAGTGTGTGAATAATCAAATGGGACTTTCTAGTTAAGTGTGTCATTACAGAAACAAGACATGATTCCATCTTTTGTATTTCATGAACCAGTAAATGGAAAACCTTGTTTTATGTACTAGTTTTTTGCTGAAGTAGAATAGTCTCTGGAGTGCGTTTGAATCTTACAAAGTGTGTGAAGTATAGACCAAAAATATTTAGTTACATATTGATTAAGACATTAAATTTTAGATAGATTTTCTATTGGATTTCAGGCTAAGGACTGTGATTAGATTTTAGGTAAAATAGAGGGTGTATCTGAAAAATATTTAATTTCTACTATACTCACTAGACATAGTTAAAGTATATTTTTCCGGCACATATGGTGTAAAAAATCTGTTGATTATGAATCCTGGTTGACATATTAATGATTGGAAATATATTATACATATAATTGCACCAACATTTTGACTTCGTTGTCGTGGAGTTGTAAACAGTAATAGGTAAGTATTTGAATTAGATTGCTTTAATGGTTTTGTATTGGTTTTAAGGATGACCTAAGGGTGGAGAGAAGATAGTAATATGAGAGGTAAGAAATTGCACATCCACTTTGGTGGGGTCGCTCCAAAGTTAGGTTTTCCTCTTCCCTTTAGTAGTTAGAACTTGTGTTTTGTTAGCATTAGAT
>SNQJ01S0004586.1:63623-92785 GCA_010110895.2 Picea sitchensis | reverse complement strand
TCAACGAGCTTTCCTGGCCATCTTTTCTAATTTAACCCATGATTGTGTGGAAGTATATATGGATGACTTCATAGTATATGGGGATTATTTTCAATAAGCCTTAGACAACCTAAAGAAAGTGTTGATCAAATGTAAAGAAACTAACCTTTCCCTTAGCCATGAAAAATCCAAAATGATGTTCACTGAAGGGATTGTTTTAGGCCATCATATTTCTGGTACTGGAATAAGGGTAGATCTTGCTAAAATTGAAATCATTTCTTGAATCAAAACCCCTAGTTCCCAAAAATAAGTTAGAAGCTTCTTAGGGAATGTTGGATATTATAGAAGATTTATTCAAATTTTACAAACCTAGCTGCCCCACTGTTCAAACTGTTAGCAAAAGATGTTGAATTCCATTGGGATACTCAATGTCAAATTACTTTTGAAATTTTAAAACAAAATCTTTCAACTGCTCCTATTTTAAGACTGCCAAATTGGTCCCTCCCTTTTCACATTTGTACTGATGCCTCAGATATAGGTATGGGTGTTGTTTTGGGCCAAAGAGAAAATCAAGTTACCTATGCTATCTATTTTGTCAGCAAAACCTCTCTCCTACTGAGATAAACTATACGGTTACTGAAAAAGAATTCTTGGCATTGGTTCATGCCATTAGAAAATTTTGACATTATATAACTGGGTATGAAGTATTTGTACACACCGACCACTCAGATATTATATTTTTAATCAATAAACCTATCACAAATGCTAGAGTTACAAGATGGTTGTTACTATTACAAGAATTCAACATTACTATTATAGATAGACCTGGGAGAGATAATCTTGTTGCTGATTTTTTGTCCAGACTTATTCATACAAGAGAGAATACACCAGTAAATGATAATTTTCCTGACGAAAACTTGTTTTCTATATCTACTTACATTCCTTGGTATGCATATGTGGCCAATTATTTAGTAACATGGAAATTACCTCAGAATATATCTTCTCGATAAAAACATAGAATCATTCAGCTAAGTGTTAATTACATGTGGCATGATGACTGTTTATACCACACTGGGCATGATTTGGTTATTAGAAGATGTGTATGGGAAGATGAGATGCATGACATTCTTAAAGACTGCCATGATGGGCCATGTGGTGGGAATTTTTCCGAAAAAAGGACATTATACACAATATTGCAGTCAGGCTATTATTGGCCAACCATTTTTAAAGATGCAAAGAAGTATTTAGCCAATTGTGATGATTGCCAAAGGATGGGGAGGCCAACTTCGACTAATGAAATTCCTCTTCAAACACAGGTAATAATCGAGCCTTTTGAAAAATGAGAATTAGATTTTGTAGGACCAATCAACCCTATGTCTAGAAGGAAAAGGTACATATTGGTTTGTACGGATTGTGTGACAAAATGGGTAGAGGCTAAATCTTTGTATTCTTCCAATGAACAATCCGTTGTTGATTTTCTATTTGAAGAACCATTTACCCGTTTTGGTGTGACTAGAGAGATAGTGACAGACCAAGGGACCCAATTTACTTCTAATCTGTTCAAATCCATCACAGAACAATATCACATCAAGCATCATAAATATACACCTTACCACCCCTAAGCAAATGGACAAGTGGAGTCAACCAATAAGGTGATAGAAGCCATTCTCACTAAAATAGTTCAATTGCACCATAAACATGGGGCTGATAGGTTTCTTGAAGTCTTATGGGCTTATCGAATAGCCTATAGAAACACCACAGGTCATACCCCTTATGAATTGGTGTATGGGAAGCAGGTGTTGCTCCCCATAGACTTTCAAGTAAATACCTTTATAATAGTCATGCAATAGGGAATGGACCTAGATGAGGCACATAAATAGAGGGTAATGTATTTGAATGAACTTGATGAGATCAGGAATGATTCTCTTTAGAGAACCACACTTATTCAAGACCAAAGGGATAAATGGCATAACAAATTTATTAAGAAAAATTCCTTTCATCCAGGTGATTGGGCCGTATTGTATGACAACAGGTTTAAAAATTTTAAAGGAAAACTATCAACCTGATGGTTGGGACTGTACGAAGTGGATACAGTCTATGAAAACAGTTCAGTTAAGATAAAAACCATTTATTCATATCAAACTTCCTTTGTTGTAAATGTGCACCACTTGAAGGTCTATCATAAGCCCTTGTATAAAGAATATTTTATCAAGCACATTCTACAGAGTTCTAAAATGCAATTGGTAAGTGAGGGGAGTCCTCCCCCTAATGATCCACCATTGTAAGTATCTTGTTATTTTATTTAACCTTGTACATATGTGTATATATGTGAGTTTATAGATATAGGTTTTGTGTGATTTGTAAAATTGAGCTAACTATGATATTTCTTTGTAGATCATTCATGATAAAGGAGCCTCATTGAGTTTTCTTTGAAAACTTTGACGAGCAGGAACTGTCCCTAGCTTGGAAAATTTTTAAAGGGACAGTAGTAGTTAGATTTTATCTTGCTAATAAAATGGAAGTGTTAACATGATCGGTGGTATGATTTGTATCTAAAGGAGGAGTCTTCTGTCTTTTAGTAGCAGAAGATTGTCCAAGCTGAGAACTATTGCAGAATTTGGAACCTAATTCCACCTTGTCTATCACTTCTACTTCAGTTTAAATTTCCTGTACCTTTTTTCTACATTTAGTTTTCAAGAATAACACTTCAAACCTACAGGTTTTGATATTTAACTCATTATTTAACATTTTGGTACCTCTTGGTAGATTCAACACTTATAATTTTGAATTCTGGACAAAAACACTTGCAGTCTAATTTGGTAACAGTATCTATGAGCAGTGATTGCCAACATCTTTCACAACCTGAGACTCAGAATATTATAGCCACAATAGTCTTGTTTCAGTACCAGTTGATAGTCTGGTACTGCAGAATCCTATTCCGTTACCAATTGATAATCCGATACTTGTGCGAAAATAATATGATCACTGTCATGTACTTGACACTATTTCCACTCTAGGTAATTGGAGGTATGAGCTAATCTTTTTCCGTTCTTTCTCTCAAGGGATCATTTAAGTATTGTGTTAAATTGTTCCTTACTTTTATGTACACCCTCCTTCTAAATTATTATACTTACTCTTAAACATATCATCCTCATTACCCTTTAAACAGATATTTCCACATTTAGCTCTATTTTGTTGGGTATGTCTATGGGTGCATCTTCCTTATTATTACGTCATCATTTTGAAAAGTGAATTTTGTTATTAGTGGTTGATATTATCCATTGAAAAGGGCTAACACCATTATGCCTAATACTAACCTAGTTGATTTAACAAGTTCTTATCCAAGTTTCTCTTTATAATCTTCTCTTGGGAGGTATTGATGAAAAACCTCATGTGGTGGACTGCTCCTGCAAAACCTTAATGGAATTTCATGAGAATCCTAACAGGATTAACTAGAGGGACCTCTTAGTCATTATCCGAGATGTTCTATTATACATTGAATAGCTGATATTTAAGGCTAATGTGGATGATGTCACCCTTGGTCTAAATACAAACAATCAATTATGTGTGTAAAAAATCTAAAACACTCTCGTACCACCTACCTTCCTTATACTCTAAAGATCTCAATGAACAATATACATCATTCCAAATATTTTGAGTAATATAATAAAAGGAAGTATCAGGAAGTACAAGTAAACACATTGTTGGCCCTTGACCAAGTTTTGAGGGTTATTGGTCATGTTTGACCTATTTTTGGGGACTTCGACAGGCTGTTGAAGGCGGAGTGCAAGACGAAGAAGAGATCACAGGATCTTGGCCCCTTTTTGGGTCCTTTTTGGGTTTTGGGATTATTTAACGGGCATGGGATGTTGGCCCATGGGTTTACCCATGCTTAGGCCTATTTTGTAATGTATAAATAGAGATCTAGGCAATGTAAGAAGTATTGGTCTGTTCGATCTATGTGATGTTGTGCTGAGTGCAAATGTGGTTTGTAGATGCTTTGTGCATACTATGAGAGACTTGTAGAGCTAAGTGCAAGTGGTTGTAACAGACTTTGGAAGGCTTTGTGTTGTAACGCAGGGAGGAGGATCTAGAGAGGTGCGCAAATATCCTGTCCTATGCAGAGTAAGGTTTTTGTGGCTCTGTGCATGCATCCGATTGAAGAAGCTAATAAAGAAGAAGAGTTGGTGGACGTAGCCCCAGGGTGGGGGTGAGCCACATATATGTTGTGTTTCTCTACTCTGTGCAATGTATTGATGTGTTTATGCATTATTTGTTGAGTGCTTAGATGTGAATAGATAGATCTATTGATGTTTTGTGCTTATGATGAATATGGATGTTATATATGACCTATGTGAATGTGCTTAGTGCTTGGATCTACTAGATCTAATCTATCTCTTTATGCTAATTTATTAGATACATTAGATCTAAGTAAATGTTGTGATGCTATGTTTTATCTGCGGAGTAGATATTGGTTAAATATTGATGAACTGGCGGTGCTAAGTGCCCTATTAAGTATTACAATCACATATTTGTGTCTCAGCTAAGGTTGCAGACACTGGAGTCCTACAACCACCCCTGTCTCTACCTCAGGAGAGACTTCATATGCCTCACAGGTGTTTCCGAAAGGGTCGGTAGTTAGGGTTTTGTTGGTGCGATGTTGTAGCGTTGAACCCTGGGTCTTCCCCTGTGCCAACAAATGGTTTTTTTGTCGGGACCTGAAACTGTGATTTTTGGGAACTGAGAAAGAAGAATCTTTGTGCAAATATTCGACCTGAAACTGTGATTGTTGGGAACTAAGAAAGAAGAAGCTTTGTGAAAAGATTCGACCTGGAATTGTGAAAGCTCTGTGCATAGATCTGTTTCCCTAGTGCGCAACATTCTACTTGACTTGTGAATATCTGTGCCAAGAAAAGAGGTCAGATATGAAGAAAAGAGGTAATATCTGCAAGCTATGTGCTCTGATAAAGGTAAGAATAGTGAAAAGTTTTAGATCTGAAAACTTTGTGCTCTGTAGAAGTAAGATAAGTGGAAATTTTTGCTTCAACAATATGGATCTAGGTATGTTTGATAGAGTCTGTCGTAGTTTGAAAAATAGGGTACTGGTAGATGAAAGAAGGTTTGATATAAGTAGATATGATAAGAATAGTAAAAGATATGTTATACCTATGCATAGAAAGAATGTTTGGACTAACAAATGGATGCAGGATCCTAGAAATAATTTTTTGCAGACTAGCGCCTATGATCCTAGCGCGCAGAACAGGAAGGGTTGGGGATCATTTAAAAGAAAGAGAGGATTAACCCTCTGTTACAGTTGTAGAAGACCGGGACATATTTCCAAGGAATTCCCTAAGAGAAGACCTAGTTGTCTTTGTTGCAAAGCTATGGACCATGAAGTGTTAGATTGCCCTAGAATGATTGCTAAAGTTGAAAAAATGAATCTGAACCAAGAAAACCCTAAGGAAGATCCAGAAACTAAGATTATGGTAGAATCTCAGAAAGAATCAGAGAAAGTACTGCTATAGATGAAAGAAACCTGAATGATCTTCAGTATGTCATATTATCAGAGACATTCAAAGAAAAAGAATGCATTGAAGCAAGAATAGGAGACTTTGACATTGATTATGTTCTAGATGAGGAAACACAGGTGAATGTTATGAAAAAAAGAACTTGGGAACTTTTAGGAAAGCCTGGTATGATTCCTTCACTGGGAGGAATAGGATTATTTAGAGGAAAATTGATAACCCTATGTGGAAAGCTCTCTTAGATATCTATGAATGCCAATACAACTTCGACAGAAGAAGATTTTGAGATTGTTAAATTTATTGAGAATAGCACCCCAGTTACCATGATACTAGGAAAACCTTGTATTGAAAGAGATCAGGCCAGAAGGAAGGAAGAAGAAGAAGTCTTAGACCAGAAGAAGAAAGAATTAAAAGACTTCATAACTAGAAGGATCACACACTTTATTGAAGAATAGGAGAATGGATCGCAGCTATTTAACAACAACAATGTGGTTATTGAAGTTGAAAGAACACTAGAGGACCCACAGAAGATTGAAGTACCTATCCTAGATAAAGAAAGAGTATTACCCTTAAATCCTAGAAAAGAATCTTAATAGCGTGAAGTAACTATGTCAAACAAAGATAAGAATCAAAATGGAAAAAGGAATACCGAGATGAAGCTCACTGGAAAGAAGGCTAGAAAACTAAGTAAGAAGAGAGCTAAGATCAAAAGGTTGCAGAAATATCCAGAAGGACCCTCGCAGAAGGAAAAATTTGCAAAATTGGAGCTTCACTGGGATATCAAAACATCGACACATGGAACTTCACCATGACAAAGCAATATAGTCATTGGGCACATTATAATCGTTAGACCGACACTCCGAATGGGTAGAAAGGCATTTATGAGCAGACATCTCGCCATCAGACCGTTGGACCACGTCGTAACAGACAAAACATAGTTAATGAAGGCTTCATACCCATTGCAAGAGACATGTTGTCGAGTTACCTATTTATCCCATCGCTCCATGCACTGAGAACGCTTTTGCTAACCAAGAATTTGAGCCCAAAGATTAGTTGATTTTTACACAGTGATCTTCACGTTATTTCCATCTATTCCATTACAATGTCTAAGACACTCATTGAACCCAATATAGTTAATCCTGAGCGCGTATGTTCGAGGAGCTCAATGCAGTTGAAGAATCTATGACGGAAGTACTCATCGACCCAATGACTGAAAGAGTCATGTCAGAGAGAGGAATGTTTGTAGGGGTACAAGCTTCATCAACAAGAATAGTACAAGCCTCTCCATCAACTGCTCACAGAGCCGGACCATCCCGGCCATCAAAAGAAAAGCGAACCAAGCACAGGGATGACCTAGCTAATGAAAAATTGATCCTGACCCATATTTCCCACCTATATTCCACCTCTGACCAGTGTAGTAAACCGCGATAGCGTACCTAGAGATTTTGAATACGCCTTGGTTACTGCGTACCTCCCGAAGGGGATACATGCAGTTTGAGTAGACCAGGACAAGATCGTAGCACTGAAGTTCAGCGACTTCAACCTCGGAGACCAAAATGTCTAGAACATGCTTGCCTCGTACAAGTACCTGACCAGAATGAAGGGGAATAATTCAAATATAATCCCCCAGCCATGGACGATGAACCTCGCACAGTCCACCCTAATCAATGTCATGAAGATTCCAACCTTTTCTAGACACCAGGAAGTCAATGTATGTGTCAAGTTTCTCTTTTCTTGTTACCATGGCAGTTACTTATGGCTAGACCACCTCATCACAATTGATCTAACACTGATCAATCAGATCACAAGGTTGAATATGCAAGGACCTGATCCACATGATTTTTATCCAGGAAAATCCATGGATCTCACTCTAGCATAGAAGATCATGGACACCTACGACAATGTTGAGAAGGGGATGCAAGGATACAAGGTAACCTCCATCCAGAATGGTGCAGTGCACCTCGCCTGTCAGTTAATTGCAGGAAAATTAGTAAGTAAGAACCAACCTACGCAGGTCATCGGCTTTGTCATTGACCTTGCAGGGAAATGCGCGGAAGGCCTACAGATGAACTAGGTAAAGTACCTGGTGAATTAGTTGGAACTAGACTATAGAGAAGCACAATATCAAGGCTACAAATTCCACTTCGGTTGGCTCTTGATCCTTATTGACTTCATTGCCTGGGAGATGTCGGAAGGTGCAACCTTCCCGGACATCAAGCCATTTGAACTGCTGGCTGCGAAGTTCACTATGCTTTGGTATTCAAGTGATATGAATAAACAGTGGAATTCAAATGTTGTTTTCCATACATACTACATTCAGTTGAAGAGATCCATAGAGTTTGAGCCTCGCATGACTCCGAACACTCTACACAGGTTCTGGCCCCTAATGAAGTTCAACACAAATCGGCATTTCATTTACATTACAGTGCGAGCCGATGAACATAAGAAACAAATTCATTCCTACTACAAACTGAAAGAAGAGGACCTAGAGGCGATCACTAAGGACTGGTCGTCATATCTCCTTATTCCAGCAAACCCTGCCAAGATATCCGACCTTGACAACCCAGAAACCGCACATGATACACCCAGACCCAGCAAGACAAAGAAGACCGAAGAGGTCCAACAATTAGACAGTGACTCAGTGAATACTGCTTCCATATCACCAGAGCGAGGGGGTGATGGTGAAGATATAAATGAAAAAGAAGTTGAACATAAGCAAGGAGATGAGGTTGATCCCCTGAAAAAGAGGAATGGTTTTCCTTCGAAACCTTCTTCCCAGAAGAAATCGAAACCCACCATGATCAAGATGCAGATTGTCCTCACCTCTGATGACTTCGACTTCCTCATAGTAGCCTTGCATTATGCTTCACTGGAAATAGCAGAGAAACAAGAAGCCAAGAAAGAGGAGATGTATGATAGAATAGAGGTTGAACTCCAAGGGGTACAGTAGGCCCTACAATCCAGTTGTGCAGTCTCCACTATGCCACTACCATCAGAAGAACTTGAGTTGGGAGATGAGCCAGGCCAACTCCACTGCCTAGCCGATACAGTTGAAGCTCACCTTCGATGAGCACAATAAGAAACCGAACAAGCCACCCAGGCCCTGAAGCAAGTGCAAGGCATACTCGTAGAGAAACGCAGTGCTGTCGAACAAGAAAAACTTGCTCTCCAAGCGAATTTCGATGAAGAAAAAGCACAAATGCAACAAGGAAAGGAACAGTTGCTCGCAGAGAAAATCGAAGTAAAAGAAGCGGTCAACAGAGCACTTAACTATGTGACAGTCTTAGAAATAAAGACAAAAGACCAAGTTACATAGTAGGTAGAATAGCTCGCAAAAGATATCCAGCAGCTACAGCAATGCATAGCAGACTTGGAGCTACGCACTGTACCCGAGACCCCACAAGATTGAAGGGATAAAGAGAAGTAACTGCTCGCAACATAGTCGAGAGACTAAAGTCCCTTTCCATGGAATGCAAGAAGCTGAGTGATCACAATGCCCTGACATACGAGCAACTTGTTGAGAATCTAGAATTAAAGACACTAGATTCACAGCTCCAAGAAGCGAAGCAACAAGAAGAGACAATCCAGGCACAGTTGAAGCCCCTATCAGTTGTGGAAAGAATGAAGCGATCTCAAGAGTAGCGCACCGCCCAATAGCAGATCCATGCTATTCAAAGAAGAGTTATGGAAGTAAATCAAAGGCTCCAACTTGTATAATATAAGGCTTACCAATTGTTCACAGAAGTAGAAGGCCGAGGAGAAGAATTGGAGCAGGTTATCACTACAGCTGAACAATGCCTAGGGGGACCTGTCAATGACACAGTCATCCAAGAATTTGTTGAAAAGGAGGTCGTGGCATAGAAACAAGTCGAAGCAACTTGAGCCAAGCTCGAGGCTTTCAAAGAAAAACTAGTCAGACTAGAGTGACTTGGGATGAGTCACAGGTGAGTGTTGGGGGCTTGTTGGCCCTTGACCAAGTTTTTAGGGTTCTTGGTCATGTTTGACCTATTTTTGGGGACTTCGACAGGCTTTCGAAGGACGAGCACAAGATGAAGCGGAGATCACGGGATATCAACCCCTTTTTGGGTCCTTTTTGATTTTGGGATTACGTAACGGGCACGGGATGTCAGCCCATGGGTTTACCCATACTTAGGCCTATTTTGTAATGTATAAATAGAGATCTAGGAAATGTAAGAAGTACTGGTCTGTTCGATCTATGTGATGTTGTGATGAGTGCAAGTGTGGTTTGTACATTCTTTGTGCATACTATGAGAGACTTGCAGATCTAAGTGTAAGTGGTTGTAACAAATTGTGGAAGGTTTTGTGTTGTAACGCAATGGAGGAGGATCTAGCGAGGTGCGCATATCTCCTGTTCTATGCAAAGTAAGGTTTTTGTGTCTCTGTGCATGCATCCAATTGAAGAAGCTAATAAAGAAGAAGAGATGGTGAACGTATCCCCAGGGTGGGGCTGAACCATGTATATGTTGTGTTTCTCTACTCTGTACGATGTATTGATGTGTTTATGAGTTATTTGTTGAGTGCTTAGATGTGAATAGATAGATCTATTGATTCTTTGTGCTTATGATTAATATGGATGCTAGATCTGACCTTTGTGAATGTGCTTAGTGCTTGGATCTGCTAGATCTAATCTATCTCTTTATGTAAGTGCTTATGTTGTGCCTCTTTTGTCACCTAAATGAGAAAAACAAAGGTGCTTACAAGCCCAGTTGGGTTAGCTAGGCAAGACAGCAGTGAATATAAGAATTAGAAACAACAAGCATGTAATATAAAGAAAATACTAAGCTAAGAACAATAAAAGAAACTAAACTAGAGTGCATAAGGACATTAGAACAAGAAACAAACAAGATTCATGCCACCAATGGAAAGGATTGTATTAGTGGAAAGAAAACATCGAAGAGAAAGTGAGACTTTGGGTCCCCTCTTCCTCCAAGGGAGGGCTCTTGAACCCTCAAGATTGAGCTCTTCTTACAACTAGCAAACTTGAAAGAAATGGTGAAAGAATCCCAAGCTCATTCACTCAAGAGGTGATGTGAATAGCTCAAATGAAATGATTCTTGTATGCTCTTGACAAGGAAAGAGGATCCTTCAAGAGAATATAGGCAGCATAACAATACAAATGAATTCCTTGAAAATGTAGTGCACCCATGGCCTCTTTTTATAGCATAGCTTTGAGGTATTATTCAACCATATTTTAGTGTGAACAAGGGGCTATTTAGGGCACCCTTAGGTCTTTGACCAGCCACCTAGTCGGATTCAGCCAAGATTTGGATGTCAAATTGACTTGGAAGCTGAACCATAGGTGGGTGGGAAGTCGACCAACATCATAAATGTGTCATTTTGAGGTATGCGCGGCTTTTAGCGTCCACAGTCGCACTTTGGGTGCATGCGTGCTTTTCTGGCATTTTCAACTGGCGCACGTGCACGCGCTTCCTGTATATCTTTAGCACATGCTAATTTTATAACTGGTTATATAGTTTTGGACCTTTTGGAAATGCATTTTTGGTAATTTTTTGGTCCATGGGTGAACTAATAGTTGTTTGAAGATGTTGGATTCCTATAACCATTTTTGGATGAATTTGCAGTGATAATAGATGCCCCCTGATGGATGAGGTTAGGAGCATACGTATAGCTGAAATTCATCAATGTTTCTTCTACTGAGAGTACCATTGTAAGAAAGAGCGATGATGAGAGTTTCAAGAGTGACCCATTGGAGAGAGAGGGGGACCTATAGAACCCAACCTTTAGCAAGGTGTAAAAAATAAACTGTGTACAAACGAGGCGGGCATGCCCCATGCTCGTGCTATGTAACTCAAAAAAGTGTAACATAGTAACTGAAGTTGTATGTCGGTGTAGATGACTATAGTGCCCTCAAGTATGTGTTGATAATAGCAAAGGATAATTATGATGGTGAATAAACTCTGAAAAGGGGTGATGACACTTAGAGGAACTGTCGATGATTCACAGGCATTGATGGCCTAACAATGTTCAGAGGTCTTCGGAAAATATAAAAACAACTGCACTAGTCGCAAAGTAAGACCCACCACAACATGAGAAAGTGTTGAAGTCGAATTTGGTGGGGGTCAACGACATCAGAGAGAAATGATGGTTTTCTCTGTGCCATCCGAGACTTCTCATTGTAAAGGTAATGACAGTCAAGATATTGTCTCCCTACTGGAAACTGTGTTGATGTCGATAGAAAGGGAGACGCGACTTTGAGAAGCAGAGGGCTTCATGAAATCCACTTGGAAAAAATCAGGAACTAATGAGTAACATAGATGAAGTCTAGGAGTAGTGAGACTCAAGACTACCTTTGTTTGGGGAGATATGTAAAGTGGCAGCAACCATGAAACTGAATCTAGTGTTAGGGGGACAACTAGATGAAGGTAAACTATGCCAGAGGCGTGACAAAATGGATAAACATAGAGATCGAATGGTGTATGGGTTGTAGGATACTCAGGGTTTATAGATAATGTCATTGATGTCGATAAGTGAGAAATGCCCCAACCAAGGGTGACAAGGGTTTCTTTGCCAAAAAAAGGAAGCTTGTTAAAGGCGACAACAAAAAGCTATGAAAATGTAGAAAAAGGGTTTGTACAATTACCAAAAGAATAAAAAAGAATAAGTAGGGATAACTGTGTAGATACAGAAATGGGTGTCCCAGTGTGAGATGGCTTGGCCTGATGATGGTGCAAGGTGCTTGGGAAACAAGTGGAGGGTTAGGGCCCCATAGGTAAGTTTTTGTATTTAGGGAAATTTATGGAGGGTAATCTGCAGATGGGAAAATTGGCAGTGGATGAAATGGATGGTTAATGATACTGCGGGGGTGCAGTTAAAATAGAACCATGATGAAGTAACCTAGGATTCCATTGGGAAGGTTAGCAAAATGAGGAGAAGGAGTATGTGGCTGATTCTCGACATGATGTAAGACTATCGGGACTCCAATTCCTAAAGGGTGAAAACAGCATGAGTGTCAAAGTGTCCAGGGGAATTATGAATGGGGAAACTCATGGGGGTGAGAGTGCTACCGGGTGACAGTACCAAAATGCAATGGGGGTAATAGTACTACAGACCCAGATGTAGGGATCCTAGAGGAAAAGATCAGAGGGTGTAACTGGCAAATGCATTGTGATATTTATAGGGAAAGACTACATGCCAGTGTCGATAATATACCTGAAGGGAGACTGTTGAAATATGATGAACAAGTACCTACACACATGAAAAATGAATACTCGACGTGAACAACATATGAAGAGAAAGATCATAGATAAGTTATTCAATAATGTAAGCATGCATACCTGAGCGTAATGGGAGAAAAAATTTCCCCGGGGGCTACGGATGGAACGTGTCCCGGGGAATGGAATGGTGTAGTTGACGAGATGTTGATCCCGTGGCTGAAGACGGATCGAAAAACAAATGTCCGGAGCTTCTGGAATGGAGTCTGGAAGTTTGGAAAAAAGGACTATATATAGTTGTAGGGCCCACAATGCCACCTCATTTGTACCTGATATTAGAGTGATTGGAAGAGATATATCCAAAGGAGACTTGGAGGTTTTAGGAGGATGAGGCAGCTGATTCAAGACCAGCGAGCTTCAGGTTAGTTGTCGTATTGTCCTGCATAGAATTAGGGTTTATGTTTTTGGGCAGGGCCTATACGGAGGGTCTTACAGGGGGTTTTCTAGGCATGGGCCCCCTAGTGTGTGGGCGATCGAGAAAGCTATGTGCATGGGTGCACGCCTGTAATGCGGATATCCACGTGTGGGGATGCCCTAATGGGGGGAACAGGCGTGCATGGCATGCGTTCCTGTAAGCTTAACAGTTGCGCATGCGTGCACAATTGTGTAGTGAATAGGCATGCTATGATGCACGCCTGTATATGTGACAGGGGTGCATGAATGCGTCTCTATATGGCCGACAGGTGCGCATGTGGGCACACCTATGGGATGAACAAGTACGCATGTGTGTGCACCTATGGGGTTAAATAGCCATGCCTTGGAGGCAAAACTGAAGGGTGTAAAACTTATCTTTTTTGGAGATGTTGATGTGTTTATGGTTGAGATGGTTGATCGAGAATTGGATTATGTGGATGCAGGTGATCATTTGGATGATGTCGGTTCACTGGAGAGAGAGATATTGGTCACAGCTTAGGGAGGCCGTGACCAATGAGGAGCCGAAAGTTCGTGAAACTTTGGCAGCTTGTGGGTTGTTGAAGTTCTTTGAGTGACCCTTGGTGCAGGCACAAGAGTATTTACTGCAGTTCCTGATTAGGATGTGGAGTCCAAATATACATTTCTTTATGGTGCGGGGTGAGCAGTTGACCTTCACTGCGGTGGAGGACGTTTATTTTCTGACTGGGCTCCCTTTTTGGGGAACCCTCTTATCATTGGAGCCTGTAGTACCTGGGGATGGGCAGTTGGCTACCTTAGGGAAAAGGTACTATACGCGGGATGACTTCATGTCGGGCTCTGTGGTGAGTATTGGGGTGATGGACGCCCCAGTTCATCGTTGTGTGGTAGCGATGGTTGTGAGGGTATATGGGTCCTTCGCGACTCAGTGAATCAGTGGTGGTTAGCTGAGGATTATGGAGAGGGAATTGGAAAGAGAGCATTTTTCCTGGGGCTTGATGCTACATGCCAAGATGGTAGGGAAGCTAGACAGGTGTCAAGTTGTAGACTCAAGGGAGTTTTCCATTGGGTCGATCTTGGTGGCATGGTTTCTAGAGAGGGTGCCTATGTTGTGCCCTAGAGTATTGTTGGGTGCACCTGGTGTGCGAGAGCCACGACTGAAGCAGTGGTCTAGGATCTCGATTCATCATGGTGGTGGGGAGGGTGGCCATTATTTCACGACCGAGACTGCACAGGTGTGGCGGCCAATGTAGCTTA
Organism: Picea sitchensis; assembly: GCA_010110895.2. Classification (NCBI taxonomy): domain Eukaryota; kingdom Viridiplantae; phylum Streptophyta; class Pinopsida; order Pinales; family Pinaceae; genus Picea; species Picea sitchensis. Next base: position 78,381 of record SNQJ01S0004586.1, on the reverse strand, counting down.
TCAGGGGCCAGTGAGACTGCCACGGGGAGAGTCACGGATAGGAGAGAGATGACAGTGTGATGACATTGGGGCGAGGCCCGTTGGTGATGAGAGAGTAACCAGGAGACATTTGTTTGATGACCCTGGTGCAGGGCCATCACACGCTCCTCTGGCCAAGGCCGGGGGAGAGTTTGAGGATATTCGTCGTTTCTTGGAGGTGGTGCTACAGGGAGTGCCCGAGGGCATGTGGTCGCAGATCCAGGACGAGGGAGTCCTAGAGCAATGTGTGGGGGTTCCATTGTTGTGGCAGACCGTGGTCTGGAGAGAAGCAGTAGCAGGTGTTGTCATGACTGGGAGGCTACCTCCAGGTCCAGAGGGATTGATAGTGGGTGGGGTGCCACCTCCTGAGGGAGGGCCAGGTAGTGGTGCTCTAGAGGCACCATTAGTGTCTCTATATGTATATGTATATTTTTTGGTATTTATATAGGCCTGTGAGCCTACTTGGTGTAGTGGCACCTGTTTTGTATCTATAGGGGCGATGTGGTTCACCGGCCTATGGATATTGTATTATATTTTTAGTGAACATTTTGATGGCACACTTGACCGATATATATATATATGGATATACATTTTGGGGTATTTGTGATGGTCATATGTTTTTTATGTTTCTGTTGATGTTTTTTGATGATGTCTAATCTATATACTGTAACAGACGGTTGATGGATTACGTATGCATACTAGTACTTTGATGTGATAAATGCCAATCTAACACTAGGTTAGCCATATTATCTGCTATTTGATTAAATTGTCTTGGAATATGTGTGAATGTGATGGAATCAAAATGTTGAGATAAAAGTATAACTTGCAGGTATTTGTGGAAGAGGCAAGGATCGTGAACACGGTACACATTATTGAGCTGTAGGACAACCAGGTGGGAATCTAATAGAATGCTAAGGTGACGAATATAGCGATGACTAGCCTTGGCGAGGAGGCCAATAACGGCTGTGTACTCTACTTAGTTATTGGTTGCTGAACCTAGACATATGTTGCTGGAGTAGAGTAGCTCATGTGAGGGTGAATAAAGGGCCCAAGCGGCCGAAGTGAGATTCTGTGTCCAACGGCTAGCTCTGTCGGTGTAACCGATGTAATAGGCCGACGGAGGAGGCATCTGTCAAAAACAAAAATGATGGATTAGACATGAGGTATGGAAGAAAGAAGATTAAAAAACTCTACAAAAATGTACAAAAAGAAAAATCCTAGTGTAGAATGGCTATGCTCAGGCGTAAAATTTCTTTAAGTACAACCTATTGACGGGTTCTTTGAGAGGGTGGCCTTCGGGTGAGGCTAGAATGTATGCACCTTTAGTGAGGCAATGTTGGATGATATAAGGTCCATGCCATAGTGACTCAAACTTTCCATGGCCAAGGGTATCGTGAGATATATCGTAAGCGAGGATGAGGTCTCCTTCGTTGAATGAGAGAAGGTTGACATGGCGATCAAAGGTGGCCCTTGACCATTTTTTGGCTGCCTCATTGTTCTGTAATGAAGATCGAAGATCTTCATCCAGGGACTCTAAGTTCAAAAAACACTGCTCCATTGGACCAGTGTCAGGTAATATCTCAATAGAGATGCGTAAGGTGGGAATTTCACACTCGATGGGAAGAGTGGCCTCAACCCCATGGACTAGATGAAAACGTGTGAAACCGGTGGCAGTCTTGACTATCATGCTATAAGCCCATAGCACGGAAAATAACATATGATGCCAATTGGTCTTATGTTTGTTAACCCTGCACTGCAACATGGTTTTGAGGACCTTATTGATTGCTTCGACTTGCCCATTTGACTGAGGGTAGTATGGGGAGGAAAACTCATGGGAGAAGCCTAACCTGGATGAGAGTTCTACGAAAATCTCATCCTCAAAATGTTTCCCATGATCAAAGACTAGTTGTAGTGGTACTCCAAAGCGGGAAATGACGTGGTTAAAGAAAAAACATGTTGCAGTGTCGGTGGTGTTGTTGAAGGTAGGCATGGCTTCATCCCACTTGTTGAAGTAATTGACTACAACGATGATGTATTTGTGTCCATTGTTGGATGGAGGGTTTCAAGTCATGAATTCTATGCCGCATTTTCAAAAGGGGCCGGCAGTGATGATTTGGTGTAGAAGAGCAGGTGGTGCTCGTGCTTTGTTGGTGTAAAGCTGACATTTGTCACATCGTTTCACAATGTGGATACAATCATGAAACAATGTAGGCTAGAAGTAACCGGCGCGAATGATTTTCTGAGTGGTGGACATCCATGAGAGGTGGCCCCCACAAGCACTGTTGTGGTAGTCGTTCAAGACTCGATCGGCCTCATCGATAGTTAAGAATTGATGGAGTACTGTGTCGAATCCTCACCAATATAAGACATGACCGATGAGTAAGTAGCATGGGGCCTGGTGACGAATACGTCGACAATCGTCACTGGAGAGGTGGTTTCCAAATTTTTGTGTTCAGAGGTAGACTAGAAGATTGTCGTACCAAAGGTCATCCGAGGGAAATGCCATGATGAACATCTCTTTTATGAGGGAAATGCCATGATGAGTTCGGTGAGGATGAGAGATTTCTTTCTCTTGGGTGTTGAAAATTCGATATCGTACTCCTGAAGGATGATGATCCATCGAGAAAATTTACCATTAATTTGTCGCTGACTGAGAAAGTATTGCATGGGTTTGGAATCTGCTATGACTTTGGTAGTTTGAAGAAGAATGTAATGGCGTAGCTTCTGGACTGCGAGGAAAACTGCAAGGGATAGCTTTTCTTCGTGATTGTATTTCAAGGGTGTCCCTGAATTTTTTTTACTAATGTAGTAAATCACATGCTCACAGTCGTCATCCCCTATTTGGATGAGCACTCCTACTACTGAAACGGATGAGGCCGATATGTAGAGGATATAGTCGCGATTATAGTAAGGTGGACTAATCAACGGGGCGTTGGAGAGGGCCTCTTTAAGATCATAAAAAGTAGTTTGGGCATGTTCATCCCATTGGAATAGGATGTCATGATGAAGTAAGTGAAGGAAGCCATGTCCACGAGTAGCGTAATCTAAGACAAAGCCCCGTAAAAAGTTAGCTTTGCCTTGTAGGCTCTGTAGTTGGCATAAATTCCGAGGGGGTGGAATTTTTGTGATGGCTTGGAATTTGAGGGGGTCTATGGTAATGCCATGTTGGGAAACGATGAACCCAAGGAGGCATCCAGCAGTGATGCAGAACATGCACTTGAGGGGGTTCAAGTGGATGTTTTATTGATAACATCTTTGGAGGATGATTTGTAAATCGTTGAGATGTTGAGTGCATTGCTTGGATCGAGCTGTGAGGTTGTCCAAGTATGATAGGAGTATATGAGATAGATCATGAAAGATGTATGTCATGGCACATTGGAAAGTAGCGGTGGCATTCTTGAGGCCAAAAGGCATGACACAATATGAAAAAGTGCCCCAAGAGGTAGTAAATGTGGTTTTGTATTGATCGGCTAGATGGATTTGGATTTTCTTATAGCTAGAGAAACCATCCATGAAGGACAAAGCCACGTGACCCGTGAAATCATCGATAATTTGGTTGATGAAGGGCTTTGGAAAGTTGTCTTTGGGATATGCGTGATTGAGATCATGAAAGTCCGTACAGACATAGATGGTGCCCTATTTTTTGTTAATGGGGACAGGTTTGGAGACCCATGACATATAGGCAATGGGGTAGATGAACCCAGCAGTGTGTAATTTGTCAATCTCGGCTTTGATAGCCGTTGCTTTGGATGGGTGTAGCGATCATTGTTTTTGGCGGATTGGTGTGATATCAGGCCAGGTGTTTATGTGATGTTCGACAATAGAGGGATCAAGGCCCAGCATCTCTGTGTATGAACAGGCAAAAATGTCTCGGTATTCCTGGAAGAGGGCTTTGTAGGTGGTGATTTCTTCTGAGAGCATGCAACGCCAATGGTGATTTCCTCTATAATTCCCGATTTGATGGAAATATCTATTTTGATGGTTGGGGAAATATTGGCCATATTGCCTTCTTCAAAAGCGTCGGGGGTAGGGATAGGGTTATTGAACCAATCTATATGCCCTAATGGGAGAAAATCTTTGGTTTTGACCGTGTATATGGGGTGTTGATTAGGAGGTGTGAAGGCTTCCTGTGAAAGAAAGAGCTCTTTATGGTGGAGCGCATCCCATGGGAAATCGGGGGTAGTTAACTCCTCGAGGATATCTTCATCACAGTGAAATGCCGTGAATATAGGGGATCAAGAGGGGTGACATCAGTGACTATCACTTTGTCATTGTCTCCTGGTGGTAAAGAAGTAGAGGGATTGAGGAAAGGGGATTGCAATGGTTCGCTCGACATAAACCAAATATCAAGATATTGTGGGTTAAAAACGATAGTCGGGCGTAAAATTTCCGTAGAAAAATGAACTGGAGAATTGGGGGGATTTGGGGGTAAATCCTCGTATAAATCATCCAAGAACCATGGAGAAGTAGGGAGTGCTTCAGACTCAAGAAAAATAATATGAAGAACCTATGGTGATGGAGTAGGGTTGATCATTGATTCTGCAGGGGGGGAGGGTTTTGAATACAGGCCATTTGGCGTTGCCTGTATTCAATGATCATAGGACATTGGTATGTGAAATGATCTAACAATTCATAGAGAGAACAAGGGCATCTCATACGTTTGTTTACTGAGGTCATGACATAATGGATGTCAATGACGTTTGGTAAGGATGATGCAGATGGGGTGGGTTCTTGTTGAAATCTCTGACGTACTACTATTAACGTCTGTCGGTATTGAGGTAGCGCTAGATAATGGTGTGTATAATGGCCATATTCTGAATAGATGATGCAAGCAAATTTGGTTCGCAGTCCTTTGCTACTTATGTTAGGGGAGGTAGCGGTAGTGCTTAATGAAGCGACAAGCAGTGATGGTGCTTGATTGAGTTGAATTAGGTTGCGTAACTCTAGTAGAGATGGGCATTTATTGGTTGGTTGTCCATATTTATCGCATAGTGCACAAGGAGGTTGGACACGTGGGGGTAGGGGAGCAGTGGGCTCTTTATTTTTTCGTCTGCCCCCAACTGTAGCAGTGGTGCTAGTGAGTGGGGGTGTTGGTGGTGCGGTGGGAGTAGGTACTAGAATCTGCATCAGAATTCCTTCGGTTTCAGGAGGGAGGGAGGGTTGAGGGACCATGGTTGGTGGATGTAGATACCATACCGGGATTTCCATCACCATATTGGGAAGGGTAAGCATTGCGGCTACTTGGAAAGCTTGTACGCCTGGTGGAGGGTAAAAGAAGGCGATTTGAGTAAGAGCTTGGGGGAGTGTCTCCCAAACTGGGATGTGACCTTGGGGTAAGGTGGAATCAAGAATAGGTGAAGGTGGAGGGTTTTCAGGTAATTCCTGAGGAGGAAGTTCTGCGACTAGTGGGACGTCAGATATAAGAAAGGCCTCATTGGGAGGGAGGGTATCTCAAATTTCAGTTTCATTGGATGAGACAACACATACTTGATTGGAAGGATGAATGAGTGGTGGTGCACCATGGTATGTCCCAAGCAAGGATGGGTCTTTGAAAATTCTGGGGCCCATCTCGATGAGTGGGTAAGTATCGAGATTAGTGTGGACAAAAGGGAGGATATTATCGATGTTGGCAAAAGGGTTAGTGACAACGTAGACCCCCTTCCCTCTGGCCGAGATCTGCACAAGATCGTTCTTCTTCAAATCCACAGAACTAAAATAGCTCTTTCGGGCCCTCACTGAAACCCCACAAATCTGATCCACAAGTCCTTCGTGAAAACCCACCCTATGCAATTTAACACCAGGCGTGAGCCTTACACCTCCATGCAACCACAACCAAGCCTTAGTGCAAGCACTTTTCATGACTTGCGATCTTGCGAGTTAGTGAGTCGACAACCCTTGACTCCAAACCTCTGATACCCAAGATGTGATATGGGTATGGCTCCTTCCTCGCTATCACCTCTATAAGCGACCACTGGCTAGGGCCTAACTCTCGCACCCCTCACAACTCGCAAATTCACGAGTTGGAGTGTTGAGCCCTCATTCTCCTCCTTTACGAATCCCCAATACATGATAAGTCAACAATGGGTTGAATCCTTCCCAGGTGACGCGTGTCCACCACCTGTCACTCACTTCCATATTTTTTGTGCGCTCTATGTTTGTGCCACCTGTCAACCACGCATTCCCCACTTAACAGACGCGACGTGTGTTCAACCGAGCCCTTGATGCTTGGCACTTCGTGACTTCTGCAGTCGAAGAGGAACTCTTTCAACCCCCAAACCCTCGATACGCGATACCCCGCAAAGGTTCTAATCCAACGGTTCTCTCGTGGCTTGGATCCAACGATCTGGATCTCCTTCCCTACTCCTCACAACTCGAAACTTCGTGAAACCAAGAAATTTGGTCTACCCTCCGAACTCATGAACCCCGAGTTCACGAAATGATCCAACGACATGGGTTGAAACAAGATCAACGACTCATATTGAACCACGATCAACGGTTCATGTTGATTTTTGATATCAGGGTGGCGGATTCATCCAATTCCTAACCACCTTACAGCTCCTATGGATCCTACGGTCCTCACGATTTCGCGAGTTCTCCACGGAGAATTCTGACTGTCCGATTCACTTCCCGGTGACTTCTTCCCAATGACTAAGTGTTCTCCCTCCTAAACTTAATTTCTATGCAACAGTTTTCGATCTCTGTCTCCCTTTGAACATTTCAAAGGTATTAACCCTCCTGATCTTTCACTTGTAAACTCAAGCTTCCAAAAAGATCCTTGCCCACACTCCTTGTGGAAAACTTTCAAATATCCTCCAATTATTTGAGTCTTCGACCCTATGCACTCTTTGCAACAGTGGTCCTCTCAATCTTCCTTCTGGATTTATAAAATCCAAGGCTTCAATTGGCCTGTGCACACCTTGCACGGCTCTGTGCTTCACCTGCACTTCAGCTGGTATGAGAAAAATGGTATCTCTCCTGAGCCTTCTGAGATAAAACTTAGACCCTCATCAACGCACACCTTGTGGACATTCACTGCACTCTTTGTAGGAATTCTCAGGAAGAGAAACAATTGAAACTCATTCCTCTCCTCTCTCAGACTTCATACATTCAACATGAAATCATACACACAACATAGCATTGAAATAAATGCATAACAAAGAAACAAAACAACTGTAAACATACCATTCAACAAATGTAAACAATAAGCCTCATAACACCATGAAAGTTGAGTCAAATCTACATATATTAACTCAAGTGCTCCTATACATGGGTTCTTCTCTATAGCTCTCTACTACAGCTCTATAGCTTATGAATTCTGAATGATCATAATTTTACTCTCTATAATGATACAAGGGTGAGGGTGTATATATATGTTTTCCCTCCTACGCTTCTAAACTGTCTAATCTAACATTCACATCTACCTACTTTACATTAATCAGACTTAAATGCCTATTACATCCGGTAGATGACAGTAATTTCTCCAGATATGTTCATATCTCCAAAACATAAATGTAAGTACGCTTCTCCTAGCTATTACATTAATTCTTCAGTTTTCAAAATTCAAACGTTTTCATAAAAACGTGCCCCTTTTTTCATCTGTGCTTCCAGTTGTTCCTTTGGCTAGGCACGAGCTTCAGCTTTGTATGATGCTCCTGCATCATACTCCCTCACTTGAAAATTTTCATGAACTCATGTTCATGAGCTCTTGCACGGTCTGTCCATGCTTTTGAATTTCTGCTTCATCCTCCCAACTAGCATCTTCAACTAGATGTCCCTTCCACTTGACCAAGTATTCAAAATACTCCATTCCCCAAGTCTTTCTGCTAATCCTCTTGTCAATTATACTTTCCATCTACGGCTTTTCAGCTACAGGCATTTGTTTCTTCCATTGAACCTATGTATGTTCCTCCTCTGCTCCTGCTTCTCTATCTCTGTAAGGGTACAAATCTGCAACATTGAATATCGGTGAGATTCTGACCCCATCAGGTAATTCAATCTCATATGCATTTGCCCCAAATTTCCTTATGACCTTGCACAATCCAATATTTTCCATCTTCATCTTGTTATACATCCCCCTTGGGAACCTTTCCTTCCATAGATGTGCAAGAATCAAATCACCAACTTCAAACTGAAGTTCTCACCTGTGTTGATCTGCTCTATGCTTGTATTCTTGACTTGAATTCTGCAATCGTTCTTTGATTCGACTGTGAAGCTCCTTCATTCCTTCCGCGAATTCCTCTACACTAGCACTCCTGAATTCATTTTGTTTTGAATATTTCAATTTAGAAACTCCCCTTGGTTGCATTCCATATACAATCTGGAATGGACTATGCCGTGTGCTTCTATTGAGTGAATCATTGTAAGAAAATTTCGCCTGTGGTAGAATGTGATCCCATTGACTGTGGTGTTCAGTCACTAACCTTCTTAACAAATCTCCCAAACTCTTGTTTATGACTTTAGTCTATCCATCCGTCTAAGGATGATATGTTGAGATAAAAGACAAACTTGTCCCCAACTTCCTTCATAAGGTCCTCCAGAAATTCCCTACGAACTTGGTATCTCGATCAGACACGATACTCTTTGGCAAGCCATGAAACCTAACAACTTCCTTGAAAAACAAGTTCACAATATGAGTTGCGTCGCTGGTTTTCTGACAAGGTATGAAATGTGCCATCTTTGAAAACTTGTCGACTACCACAAAGATTGAATCACATCCTCTTTCTATCCTTGGCAGTCCCAATACAAAATCCATGCTCACTACGTCCCATGGCCTTTCAGGTATGGGCAATGGTTGGTATAACCCTGTGTTCTGCCTTTTTCCTTTCGTGTGCTGACAAATTCTGCACCTATCCACAAATTTCTTCACATCCGTCCTCATCCCCAGCCAATAATATGAGCTATTCAACTTTGAGAATGTTTTATCATGACCGAAGTGTCCGGCCAATCCTCCATTGTGTTTTTCCTTCAGCAAATTCTCCCTCATGGAGCATTTTGGAGTACATAGCTGATTTCCCCTAAACAATAATCCATCCTGGATCATGTATTCATTCCATTGGCTTCTGTCCCTGAGAATTGGATTCTCAAATGCCTCATATGCCTCCTTGAAGTCTGGGTCATCCCTGTACATTTCTTTGAGGTTATCAAAACCCAAAGTCTTGACTCTGAATTCCTGCATAAGCAAACATTTCCTGCTGAAAGCATCAACAACTTTATTAGCAGTTCCAGAAATATGTTTATAATCACAAAAGTAAAATTCTTCATGAATTCAACCCATTTAGCATGTTTTTGGTTCAAATTCTCCTATCGAGTCACGAATTGTAAATCATGATTATCGTTGTACAAAACAAACTCCTTCAGAACCAAATAGTGTCTCCATTTCTTCAGTGTTTGTATGACTGCGTAGAATTCCTTGTCATATGTGGAGTACTTGATCTTCACTTCATTCATTTTTTCACTGAAATATGCGATCGGCCTATCATCTTGGCTTAAGACCACTCCAATTTCAAATCCACTCGTGTCACACCTGACTTGAAATGTCTTGCTGAAATCCGGCAAAACCAGAATTGGTTTCTCAGTGATCTTCTTCTTCAGCAGATTGAAACTCTTCTCTACTTCCTCCATCTAGTGAAAAGATTCATGTCTTTTCTTCACCATACCCATCATTGGTGCGCTAATTCCACTGAATTTTCAGATGAATTTCCTGTAGAAGATAGCCAAACCATGGAAGCTACGAACTTCAAACACACTCTTTAGTGATGACCAATTCTTAATCGCCTTTATCTTTTCTGGGTCCATTTTCAACTCATTTGTGCAGATAACAAAACCCAAATAAATGAGTTCCATCTTCATAAATGACGATTTCTTAATATTGATCAGCAATTTCTCTTGTTGTAATCTCCTCATTACTGCAGCTAAATTCTTTAAGTGTTCTGCTTCTGTCTTGCTGAAAATTAATATATCGTCAAGATATACAATGACAAATTTCCCTATGAAATACTTCAGGAATTCATTCATCAATATCATGAAAGTACTAGGCGCATTCGTTAAGCCAAATGGCATGACAAGCCATTCATATAGTCCTTCATTTTTCTTGAATGTTATCTTCCATTCATCACCTTCTCTCATTCGAATTTGATGATACCCGCTTTTCAAATCAATCTTTGAAAAACACTTTGCGCCACTCAAGCAATCCATCAAGTCGTCCATCCTTGGCAATGGAAATATGTATCTGATGGTAATATTATTGATTTTCCTTGAGTCTGTACACATTCTCCAGCCTCCATCTTTCTTTGGGCTGAGCACTGTCGGAACAGTGCACGGACTCAAGCTTTCCCGAATCAATCCTTTGTCCATTAAGTCTTGGACCTGTCTCTTAACTTCTTCATTTTCCTGCAGTGTTAACCTATAAGTGTCTTTGTTCGACAAACTGGCTCCAAGTATAAGATCGATATGATGATTTATACTCCTAATAGGTGGCAATGAACAAGGTAGTTCGTCCACTACTATATCAGCAAACTCTTCCAGCAACTCCTGGATTTCTTCTGGTAAATCATCTATTCTCGTACTGGTCAAAAAAATTATGGGCTTCCTAACCACAATAAATTGTGTGTCTTCCTTCTTCTTAACCTCATCAAGAAGTTCCTTCCCACTCATGAGAAGTACAGTGTTGTTCATCTCTGTTTTCACATCTTGGTTCTTAATCGGAAGAAACATGTGTGTCCTACCATTTTTCTCCAGGGTGTACATGTTCTTTCTCCCATCATGAACCACGTTTCTATCATATTTCCATGGTCTACCCAGCAATAGATGACAAACATCCATGGGAATGAAATCACATATTATTTCATCTTTATATCCTCCTATTTTAAATTCAACTAAACATTGTTTAGTGACATTTACCTGATGTCCTTTTTGTAGCCACGAAACTTTGTATGGGCTTGGATGTACAACAGTCTCTAGCTCTATATTTTCTACCATCTCTGTAGATACGAGATTATTTGTGTTACCACTGTCCACTATGACTTTTCATACTCTATCCTTAGTTTTGCAAGCAGTCTGAAACAGACTGTTTCTTTGGGATGGGTTCTCTGCCTCCTTCTTTGGCTTCAAGAGAACTTTCCTCATCATCAAAGATCTTCTACCCTCAATGTCTTCTGCCTCAACATTCCATCCTTGAGCTTCAGAAATGTGAGTTTCACCACCATCTTTCTTCTTATCTGGACACTCATAGGATTTATGTCCTATTTTTCCACAGACAAAGCATTTCACTTCACCTCCTCTACCTCTTCCTCTTCCTCTGGCTCGAGGAAAAGTGTTTCTATCAGCATACTGCCTTCCCTGTGAGCTTCCTCCTCTCTCAGGTTGAGTTTGAGGTTTCTTCCCCTCTTCTTTAGGTCTCTGAGTTCTGTCTTGGGCAATTGTTTTGCCTCTGGCTTGAATTCTACCTCGGCCTCTTTGACCTTTCTTCTGGCTCAGCTTCTCTTCAGCTTTTAGAGCTATCTGATAAGCATCTTCCACATTTTTAATGGTCATCATGCTCATCTCATCTTGAATGTCATATCGCAGACCATTCATGTACCTGGCAACTTTTTCATCATCGCCTTCCTGATGACCTTCTCTGATGTTTATCCTGTAGAATTCTTCAATGTATTCTTTCACTCACATCAGCTTCTATCTCAAATTCTTCATCCTTCGAAATAGAGTGATTTGATAATCCCTGGGTATAAATTTGGCTTTCATTTTTGCAACCATTCTATCCCAGCTTTTGATTTTCTGCTTGCCCTTGCAGCGTCTATCAGCCTGCAGTTCATTCCACCACAGTGTTGCATGCCCTTTAAGTCTAGTAACAGCATGTTTGACTTTCTTTTCTTCCTCGACATCCTCATAGTCGAAGTATTTGTCTAGAGCTCTAATCCAGTCCAAAAGCTCTTCAACATCCAATTTTCCTTCGTACACTAGAATGTCCATTTTTGCTCTAGCACCTATCCTTGCAAAAGCCCTGAATAGGAATTCATCTGCAGCAACTTTGACTGCAACTTCTTCTCCTTTATTTCCAGCTTCATTTTCACTTTCATCCTCGCTGGTATCCCCAACGTCGATTGTGTGCCTTTGTGTTGTCTCCATAGCATCAAGCCTGGCACGTAACTCATGCATTTCTCTTTCCAATACTGGATCAGGCATTGGCCTATCTCTTCTTCTCGGCGGCATGGCTATAAAATTTTCTCCCTTCTCTCTGCTACAGAAAGAAAAGAATGTGTTCTGTCCTTTGATACCACTTGACAACGTAGACCCCCTGCCCTCTGGCCGAGATCCGCACAAGATCGTTCTTCTTCGAATCCGTAGAACTGAAATAGTTATTTCGGGCCCTCACTGGAACCCCACGAATCCGATCCACAGGTCCTTCATGAAAACCCTCCCTGCGCAATTTAACACCAGGCACGAGCCTTACACCTCCATGCAACCACAACCAGGCCCTAGCGCAAGCTCTTTTCATGACTTGCGATCTCGCAAGTTAGTGAGTCGACGACCCTCGACTCCAAACCTCCAATACCCGAGATGTGATATGGGTATGGATCCTTCCTCACTATCACCTCTACAAGTGACCACTGGCTAGGGCCTAACTCTAGCACCCCTCACAACTCACAACTTCGCGAGTTGGAGTGTTCACCCTGTTAGCGCTCTGTAATTTGCCCAAGGCTGCGGAGGCAGTCACAGAGGCAACATCAAAACTGCTTCGAGTCAGGGATCTAGCCCTTCGAGACTCAGAGAGGGATCTCTCTGTATGATATAGATTTGTTTGAAGAGAATATTAGGCTAGCTATGCAGAACATGGGTTTTTTTATGGATTTAGAGTTGTTTTGGTTAAGGCACAAAGGACCATTGGGCGACATGGAGTCAATGATAAAGACGATAGATGAATTAATAACTAAAACAAGATGTAACCAGGCAAGATAATCATGCAAGTGGATTCTTTGAGCTTATAGAATGGGAAAGGAAGAAAAGATTGGAATTCATTTCAAATGTAGAGCAGAGTACAACTGAATTCTACACTTCAAACTTGGAAGAAAACATAAATATTGCATTGAGCCAGCACAGGGTGTCAAGAACAAATCATGTGCATTACCTTCTCATAGACAATACAGAGAGAAAAGTGTATGAAATAGGAAAATAATGAGTTACATGAGGGAAAAATTAACCACTTAAACACAACACAGGAATCTGGAAAAAGTGTCTTTGTATTCATTCATAAAGTCATTTACAGATTGTTGATCATCTTTACAAAACAGAAATCCATGTTTCTATATTATCTCCCCATCTGGTACCTCCAGGTCGAACCCCATTACAGTAAAATGCTATAAATAAATAGGGGATATACCCCAACAATTCGTGTAAGTTAGATTTAACTGCCTCGGCCAAAAATAGCCATGAATCCCCCAAAATCTGGAACTATCTACCATGAAAGACGGGTCTAATTTATGCAAAAAAGGGGTCTGAACAGACATCTGTTTCTCTTAAACGCTGACACCTGGGAAACAACTGAAGGAATTTATTGGATATGGCCATGTGTTGTACAAAAACCTCCTTCGATTTCACCAAAGTTGTCCCTATTTGGCCATAATAGCTCCCGTAAAATTAGAACTGTAACAGAAAAATGAAAATCTAGAAAAAAAGGGCCTCGAATATGGCTTTGATTATCCCTACTCGTGGCACCTGTGAAAAAAATTAGAGAGGTTTTTGTTCTTCATCCTGTTATGGAGAAAAACCTCTCTTGGTTTCTTAAAATTCATTTTCTCTCACCCAGAATCGGCTTCGGAAGATGGCATGCTGAACAGGCAAAAATGGGCGAAAAATGAGAAAAGCGATTTTTTTGGGATGGGTGGTATTTCGAACCCCCCCTGAGGTGGTAAGCAGTTTTAGGGGAGGGGAGTCCGCTGGCCTATGGGGACAACACCTGTACAAGGGTGGTTTATGTGAAACAACTTTTACGGACCCCCCCTCTCGTTAAACTTCGGATAGTGAGGGGGGGTCCGGAACTTTTAATAGTCGTTTGATTTGTTTTTATTTGTTTTTGATTTGATGTATGCGGGAGTTGGGGGTGGGTAGGAAAACTTAGGATAGGTTTATGTTTTTTGATTTTTGTATTTTAATTTGATTTATGTTTGATTTTTGTTTTAAATTTTTATATTTTGTTTTATATTCGTTTGTTTTTAATATATGTTTTTGCATTTTTATGTTTTGTTTTTTATATATGTTTTTGTATTTTATGTTTTATTTATTAAGTTTTAATTTGTTTTAATGTTTTTCTTTTTATTTAATTTGCTTTGTGTTTTTTAATATTATTTTATTTTTAATTCTTTTTAATTTAATTTTTAATGTTTTATGATTTGTTTTATTTGTATTATTTTTTAATTAATCAAACTCTAACCTAATTACTAACTTAGATTTTTAGCTTAATTATTAATTAATTAATTAATTAATTATTAACTAGTTATTTATTAGCTAGTTTAATCTATTCTAACTATACTAACATTATTATTATTATTTAATCTAATTAACTTATTGTTATTTTTTCTTTAATCCTAAGTTCATTTATTCGTGAATGGGTGGTGGGATAATGGAGGATGATGTCATGAGGTGACGGGGTATGTTAGAAAATGATGAATGGTAAGTGATGGGAGTCGGGACCAATAGATTCCTGCCATGTAGAGATAGGAGCCCGCTAGAAAAACATTCCATTCCG
>SNQJ01S0004586.1:37986-58400 GCA_010110895.2 Picea sitchensis | reverse complement strand
CCCCCCCCCCCACCGTTAAAAATAGAACAGTCTAGGGGGTCCGGAATCCACTATCAGTCGTTGATCTACGCACCGCTAGATCGACCGTCGATCTAAGCGCATTCTTTATTCTCCAGGTGCGAATGCAGAAAAAACTTAGGCTTTAGCGCTTTTTGTGGGTTTTGTGTGCTTCTTCCCTTGCTTTTGTCTCCACAGGGTTAGGAAAAACCACTCAGCGTCAACAACCATGAATTTTTTTTTCTTTTCCTTGAAAATAATTTGCAGGGATGAAATATTATTTGCAAACCAAAATACACCCAGAGTGAAAAAATTTCCAGTCACCAGATGATACTATAAATTATAGGGTTATAACACACCCCTTGTGCTCCTCCTTTTTGAATCCCCAAGACACGATAAGTCAACAATGGGTTGACTCCTTCCCAAGCGACGCGTTTCCACCACCTATCACCCGCTTCCGTCTTTTCTGTGCACTCTATGTTTGTGCCACCTGTCAACCACACGGTCCCCACTTAATGGACACGATGTGTGTTCGCCTGAGCCCTCGGCGCTCAACACTTCATGACTTCTGCAGTCAAAGAGAAACTCTTTCAACCCCCGAACCCTCGATACGCGACACCCCACGAAGGTTCTGATCCAACGGTTCTCTCGTGGCTTGGATCCAAAGGTCTAGATCACCTTCCCTACTCCTCACAACTTGGAACTTTGCGAAATCAAGAAATTTGGTCTGCCCTCCAAACTCACAAACCCCGAGTTTGAGAAATGATCCAACGATGTGGGTTAAAATGAGATCAATGACTCATATTGAACCACGATCAACGATTCACGTCAATTCTTGATATCAGGGTGGCGGATTCATCCAATTCCTAACCACCTTAAAACTCCTTTGGATCCTANCGCGATTTCCCGAGTTCTCCATGGAGAATTCTAACTGCCCGATTCACTTCCCAGTGACTTATGCCCAATGACTAAGTGTTCTCCCTCCTGAACTTAATTTCTATGCAACAGTTTTCGATCTCTATCATCCTTTGAACATTTCAAAGGTATTATCCCTCCTGATCTTTCACTTATAAAATCAAGCTTCCAAAAAGAGCCTTGCTCACACTCCTTGCAACAAACTTTCAAATATCCTCCGTTTATTTGAGTCTTCGACCCTGTGAACTCTTTGCAACAATGGTCCTTTCAATCTTCCTTCTGGATTTATAAAATCCAAGGCTTCAATTGGCCTGCGCACACCTTGCATGGCTCTGTGCGTCACCTGTACTTCAGTTGGTATGAGAACAACGGTATCTCTATTGAGCCTTATGAGATAAAACTCATACCCTCGTCACCGCACACCTTGCAGACATTCACTGCACTCTTTGCAGGAATTCTTAGGAAGAGAAACAATTGAAACTCATTCCTCTCCTCTCTCAGACTTCATACATTCAACATGAAATCATACACATAACACAACATTGAAATAAATGCATAACAGAGAAACAAATCAACTGTAAACATACCATTCAACAAATGTAAACGGTAAGCATCATAACACCATGAAAGTTGAGTCAAAGCTTCATATATTAACTCAAGTGCTCCTGTACATGGGTCCTTCTCTACATCTCTCCGCTACAGCTCTATAGCTTATGAATTTTGAATGATCATAATGTTACTCTCTACAGTGATACAAGGGTGAGTGTGTCTATATATGTTTTCCCTCCTACGCTTCTAAACTGTCTAATCTAACATTCATATCTACCTACTTTACATTAATCAGACTTAAATGCCTATTACATCCGCCATATGAGAGTAATTTCTCCAGATCTGTTCATATCTCCAAAACATAAATGTAAGTATGCTTCTCCTAGCTATTACATTAATGCTTCAGTTTTCAAAATTCAAAACGTTTTCATAAAAACATGCCCCTTTTTTCATCTACGCATCCATCTGTTCCTTTATCTAAGCGCGTGCTTTGGCTTTGTACGATGCTCCTGCATCAATTAGGCTCATAATGTGAATCCTGATCGATGGTAATGATCTTCCCGTTATGGGGGAACATCATGGTTCGAAATATAGAAGAAGAAATTTCCTTCATAGCATACATGTAGCGACGACCAAACAAGATATTGTAATTGAGTGGGGCATCGATAACCTCAATATCAATGAGAATGGTTTTTCCCCTGAGTTCTACAGAGACATTTTGGAAGAGCCCTTCAGGAGAATATGGTTGTCCGTCATAAGCTCTTAAGGTAATGGAAAATGTTATGAGTTTGAGGGAACCAAGTTTCTGCCATATGGACTTGGACATGATGCATGTGGATGCACCAATGAACTATAATGTTCTGAATTTTAATGGGGATTTGAAAAGTGATAAGAGAGGGGAGGTGAGGTTCTCCACTGTCAAGATCAAATGTGATGAGTCAGGTATCAGCAGGGTCGACTGCCCCCAGGGTGGAAAGTAATGACTTCCACTGAGTGGGACAAGTTTGAAGGACTTCTAAGACTGACATGGAAGCTGGAGATTGTGCCAATTCATTGACCAAAATGTAATTATGAGCTGCCCTAGCCTAAGGGTTGTGGACATTCCTGCATAATGGGATGCAAGGAATACGGAGGGGTGTTTTCGTGTTAGGGCGAGGAATCATCAAAGGGGGTCTAGTTGAGACTGGGATTGCTTCTAAGGTGATGGGATTAGACTCAGGGGGTGCATTGTATTGATGACTACGTGTTTGTAGAAGGAATTCTTCCCCACTAGAAAGGAGGATAGTACGATCTACAAGATTGCTTGGATTGGGATATTGTCCCAACTGTGGTGGGGTAGGCTGCATGTGTTTTTGGTTGTTCATCACCCCTTGGTGTGGAATGGGATTTTGCAGTATGGTTGGGGGTGGTTGTTGCACATATTGTTGTGGGGCCTGCTAAGGGGCAGGTGGTGCTGGAGGACGTGGTCCATTCACAGAGTCTTTAATCCATTTAAAGTCAGTGATTTGGGGGCAATGATGAGTATAGTGACCAAACTCACCGCAAAGGGAACAAGGGAAGTTGGTTCAAAGGTTGTTGTTATTTTTCCCTTGGTGTTTGTTATTATTGCCCCCATGAGGGTTTTGGTTCCCTAGATTCTGGTTGCCCCCAATGGGTTGGTTTTGTTGGGGATGACTCCCTCCTTGCCCTAGGTTATTATTGTTTCAGTTTTTTCCTTTCTTTTCAGAATTATTCGACTGATGGGTCGGGTTGGCCATATTCAGTTGTTCAAAATTTTGATATTGTTGAATGGGAGAGGGCTGAAAAAAATTAACCCCAACGTGTGGGTGTCCTTGTGGTGGACCCATGGGATGTGGGGGGCCAGGAAATGGAAAGAACGGATTATGGTGTGGTGATGATCCATAAGGTACATAGGAAGGTGTGGTGCTTTCACTAGTGCTTAGGTTATAAGTTGTGGTAGAGGGGGTACCAGAACTTGGTTGGATAGGTGGGCATATTGTGGGTGTTGGCGGGGGTCCACTTATGGGTGGAGGCAGGGCAACAGGGTATGGTTGTTGATAAGGGGGACGAGGATAATAAGGTATTCCTCCATATGTCGGAAGATATTGGGGTATGCCATACATGGGTGGTTGTTGAGGTTGTGGGTTGTGGTGTGTGGTGTTACCAATCAATCCGTCTGTTGAGTGAGACATCGCAGGTTTGTCTTGCCCAAATGGTACAGGTCTTGGGAGGTCAGGTAGTACTATGTATAAGTATCCTGATTGTGAATAGATGAGTTCATATTGTTGAGCCTTGCTGATGGCTTCTTCTTCGGAGTGGGGGAAGGTGGAAGCCACATCTTTACCAAGGAGAGAGACAAGTGATCTGAGAAACCAATCGAGGCATTGTTGTTTGGTGGTTTCTACTTTTTATAAACTACGTTGTCGATGCCACTCGTGAATGTGGTCAGTGATATGTGTGGCTGAGGTTTGTTTAAAATTAGAGAGTAGTTCAAGACCATTGTCATGGTGGATTGGTAATTGAAAAAAGGTCAAAAATGCCTTTGCCAAAGACTCGAAAGTTGCATGGGATCCTGATTTTTCATCTACATACCATTTGGTTGATGCGCCAGTGAGTGTGCGTTGAAATAATCATAGTCAGATGGAATCATCCATGATGTTGTTTGAGGAGCAACATAGGTGGAAGGTCATAACATGGTTGGCGGGGTCACCTCCTACCTTTCCTTCAAATTTGGGGATGTTTGAAGGTAGTTTAGTAGGCATTGTAGGCCATGTGGGGTCACGCAATATAGGATCATTTGTGAGTTTGGTGAGATCCGGTATGTTGAGAGAGGCCAAGTATGGCATATGGAGTGGTGGTGGAGGATTAGTTCCATCCATGGTGTGAGTGTTTTGTGTACTTGACCCTTGAGGGGGACTAGGTGGGTTTGTACTTCCCCCTTGAGAAGAATTTTGCATCCCGCTTCCGTGTAAAGGGGAGCAAGTGGATGGTTGTCCTTAGGAAGTGGACCTAAGTAAAGTGAAACCAAGCAAAGTTGATCCCAAGACAGTGGCACTCACGGGGGTGTGAGATGGTGAAGTCGATGAGTGGGCAAGGCTAGGAACTCCCCCAAGAAGAGGAGGGATATTTAGCAAGCGTCTGGAATGACGAGGATTCTTTGGGTCCCCTATGATGTCAAACTAGCTAATTGGATGTGTGAAAATGGTGATGAGAGAAATAAATAAGCAAGAGCCTTTGCTGTAATTTTGTGAGCATTCAAAGTGTAATTCTCAATCAAATGTAATCACAAGGGCATCATACATAAAGCAATTGATAAATAAACATACATGTGGATAGGTGGTTTTTTTCCGCGTGGGAGAACAAAGAAAACAAATGCTCGTGTCCTAAAAGACGTAACGTCCTTCCCCTCAAAAAGCATTGGACCTTCCAATAGTGCTCAACAGTGGGGTCTGAAGCCACCGAAAGAGGAACTAGTGAAGGATGAAGTAATCAGTTATAATGAGGGGTAGAGGGTTCATATCCCGAAAGAACTGGCAATATTTCCCAATAGCCACACAAAATCCGATCAAGGTGCAATTGCAGCCCACAATTGCCACCTGGGTAGATGTCCTAAAATTTGGTCACTAGGTACCTCGATCAAAGTGCCTCATTTAGATTTTCAGCCTCAGAAATGGGTCACGGGATGGATCCCGTCCGAGAGGTGGGTGCCTCAAGGGGGGACACACAAAAGAACTGGACCTCAGCCTTCAACCCTTCACGGGTATCTCCCTGCCTTATGGTGTAGGAACACTTGACTTGGAGGATTTAAAAGTTCCCTATTTGTCAACTTCTACTGTTTTGATGATGTGGGAACCAGATAACGAGGAGTTATTTGGATACCTATCCTCGAGATCCTACCTAGACTAAAAACTTTCTATTGGTACCTCCTGTGGAGGAAAACTTAGTGAGTTTTTAGAAATAGTTTAGGTGTGGTTGTTTGAGATATTGAGGGTGTGAACCAACCTCATTGAAATTAAATGGGAGTGGATAGTCTCATCAAGAAAAGGGTGGGGCATTTCAGAATCGCAATGGAGGAAACTTACTTCAACCTCCACGATTTCTAGATAAGACTATGTGAGTGATCGGTGAACTTTGTGTGTGAACAAGTGAAAGTGTGCCAATTTTTTAATAATTTAGGTGTCACCTTGCTGCATGTGGACTTCGCTTGGTCCTTACAAGTGTTGATTACCTAAGTTACTATGTTTCATTGGTATAGCCTTACGGAATTTTAAAGTCCCTAAGAAACTAGCATGTGGACATGTGGGTCCTTACTATTCCTTTGACTCCCTATTGTGATTTATTCTAAGAAAGCTTTGAAACTATCCTAGATTTTGCACATGTGGGAATGTATGGGCCTGTTACAAAACCTTTAAACTTCCCTAGTGATTTAATCTAAGAAATTAAATTTCAACACTATCTTATCTTTGTAGCATGTGGGCATGTATGGGCCCTTACAATCTTAAGATGTGTTTGAAAATAAAACTAAGAGGAGTCTCGAGGGTGCTGTTGTCCTCTCCTAAAGATTTTTTCTTTTTAAGGGAGATGAAATTGTCCCTCAACCTCTTTCTGATTCTCAAGATCGCTTTGGAGCGCGAGAGAAGAGCATACTCAATGATTGATATCCAATTTCTGGTCCCAATGCAAGTTTTATATGTGATGTAGAATGATTCTCACTTAAACTTTAATCAAGCAAGCCCATCCATGTGGCAACATGAAAACAAAAAGAGGAAAAAATTATGATATTAACCCCTTAAGTGCCTATGTTTTGACTAATCCATTTATATGGAGAGGGAATGTAAGTGTGGTGCAGGTTACAATATGCATGGAATCAGTTTTAAGAAGGCTATGGGCCTTCCACAGATCACAAAAAGATTACAATGTGTGTTTTTCTGCATAGGTGCATGGGTCCCAAAGTAGACAGAGGTGATGTGAGCACCAATGCATGAACTGAAAGAGACTTATGGGCACTAGTATGCAGAAGGTGCTGAAAAATATAATTGTTTTGGTGCACGTGCACCGAAGACGCACCTATGGATCAAAACATGTGTGCACTATCTATTACACGGCCGTGAAGAAAATTTATGATGAAATTCTCTCTGTTTAGCTTCGAATTTGGATTTTTACAAGTTGTCTTGGGCCGGTTATGGTACCTGCAAGTTAAAGAAACAAAAATAAGAGCTAAAATAACCCAAATGGGGTAGTAAATTGACACCTTTCCCCAGTGGAGTCACCAATCTATTGTGCCCCTTTTGTTACCTAAATGAGCAAAAAAGAGGTGCTTACAAGCCCAGTTGGGTTAGCTAGGAAAGACAACACTGAATATAAGAATTAGAAACAACAAGCATGTAATATAAAGAAAAGACTAAGCTAAGAACAATAAAAGAAACTAAACTAGAGTGCATAAGGACATTAGAACAAGAAACAAACAAGACTCATTCCACCAATGAAAAGGATTGTATTAGTGGAAAGAAAACACTGAAGAGAAAGTGAGACTTTGTGTCCCCTCTTCCTCCAAGGGAGGGTTCTCGAACCCCCAAGATTGAGCTCTTATTACAACTAGAAAACTTGAAAGCAATGGTGAAAGAATTCCAAGCTCATTCACTCAAGAGGTGATGTGAATAGCTGAAATGAAATGATGCTTGTATTCTCTTGACAAGGAAAGAGGATCCTCCAAGAGAATATAGGCAGCATAACAATACAAATGAATTCCTTGAAAATGTAGTGCACCCATGGCCTCTTTTTATAGCATAGCTTTGAGGTATTATTCAACCATCTTTTAGTGTGAACAAGGGGCTATTTAGGGCACCCTTAGGTCTTTGACCAGCCACCCAACCAAATTCAGTCGAGATTTGGATGTCAAATCAACTTGGAAGCTGAACCAGAGGTGGGTGGGAAGCCAACCAACATCATAAATGCGTTGTTCTGAGGTATGCATGGCTTTTAGCATCCACAGTCGCACCTTGGGCGCATGCATGCTTTTCTGGCATTTTCAACTGACGCACGTACTCGCGCTTCCTGTATATCTTTAGCGCATGCTGATTTTATAACTGGTTGTATAGTTTTGGAACTTTTGGAAATGCATTTTTTGTCATTTTTTGGTCCATGGGTGAACTAATACCTATTTGAAGATGCTGGATTCCTGTAACCATTTGCGGATGAATTTTCAGTGATAACAACTTAGATACATTAGATCTGAGTAAATGTTGTGATTCTCTATTTTATCTGCGGAGTAGATATTGGTTAAATATTGATGAACTAACAGTGTTGAGTTCCCTATTAAGTATTACAATCATAGATTTGTGTCCCGGCTAAGGTTGCAGACACTGGAGTCCTGCAACCACCCATGCCTCTACCTCAGGTGAGACTTCATCCACTTCGCAGGTGTTTCCGAAAGGGCCGGTAGTTAGGGCTTTGTTGGTGCATTGTTGTAGCCTTGAACCCTGGGTCTGCCCCTGTTCCAACACCCAATGGGGTACTAAACAAGCTTTTTGTAAGTGGGGCCATGCTTGTATGGTACTAAGGTAAACCCGTCGGGGTACTGAATAGGCCTGTTGGTAGCGGGGCTATGTCGGGTAAAGGGATTTGAAAAACATACATTGGCACACCTAAAACTAAATAAAATCCCTTGGGTCTCATTCTAAATCACTCATTATTAAAATAAAGGCTAGGAGATGAAATTTATATATCTCTGATGATGCCCTTAATAACCTTCCAATATCCACTTTAGGGTTCTATATTTTAAAATAGACAGGTTTTCATGGAAGTGGGACCCTCAGTGTAGGTAATTCACCCTACCTGAACAAGAAGAGATTTATTTCTATAAACTTGGACAAGAGACAAGTTGATCATCTTAGGATGTATTATTTTATGTGTTCCCTTCTTCTAATGGCATGTAAACCATAACTATGTCATTGTTATTTTAAAGGTAATATAGGCAGGGGACCTATTAGTTAAAATTGTTTATAAAATCTCTTTGACAATATATTATAATAATATTAGATCCACATCTGAACCTTTTCTTATAATTTTTACTCACAACAAGTTGGATATGAATTAGTGTCAAATCATTAATGAATCTAATCTACTACTCATGCATAGATATGCTCAAACAATTTGTTTGTACTACTTCATTGCCATCATAATTATAATTTGAACATTATAATAAAAGACGCTCCTATGAATGGTGTCGCCATTCAGATGAGCGTCATTATAATTGTTATATCAATAATTAACCATTTTCATTATACCACCTTTGCTACTCGGGTTCGTTACTCTTTCCAGGTCTGTTACTCTGTTTCGATACCAAACCCTCTTATCGAGAAACCCTGGTTCACTATGTTAAATTGAGAATTTATTTCAAGATAGGCATGGGGTTTGATCGCCATGAAACCATGTTTATGGTATTTTGAGAGATGGAGGAATATAAGACATGCAAATAAATATTTGAAAGGGATGGATGGATGAGTACCCTTTCTAGAAAAATTTTGAGGACACCCTAATGAAATGTCCTGGGCCTTTGCGTAGAGTTATGATGGTGAGACCGTTCAATTGGGGAGTATAAAGATGCAGGTGATCGAATATTCTATAGCAGAAGACAATGGCTTACCACTGGAAGGTGAAATATATTTTAAGGGTATGGCGATTGACTGACATCTCTGCCATAATTTTTTAGTGCCAAAGCATTCAAATGCGGATTGGGCAAAATGTATCTCTCACCATTGGGTTAAACTAGAGTATTGGACAATGCTTATCAACCTACAAATATTTCTAACCTGCGAAGGTAGGTATGCCATCACCTTCATTTACCATTTAAGAATACTATTTAATTTTGAGGATGTTCCAAAGATTAATTTCCCATACTTTTTATGGATGAGTTTAAGTAAGATGGCTAAAAGGGTTAAATCTGCTTCCAATAAGCTAGATACAAGTCTCTATCATCATGGTTTAATGAAATCATTGGTTGTGTATGAATTAAAGAAACAAGAAAGTAGCTGGAAATAGTTCATTACTCAAGACTTTACCTTAGAAGAGACTGCTACAAGCCATATTGAATGTACCCCTAAATCTGTAGGAAAAGTAAGAAAAGGGAAGGGCAATAAAGAATCTAAGGAAAATCTAGGAAGTAGTGAAAACGAGAAGAAGCAACCAAGTAGTGAGGCCGAAGATGTTGGTGATAGAATCTCAAAATATATTAACAAGACAAAACAGAAAAAGGAAATAAAAGTGGTAGAAACTCCTGAGTCAAGAGTCAAAACACGAAGGAATAGTAAGACTCCTAAGGAGTCTAGTACCAAACCATATACCCAGAGTAAGACCAAAATGAAAAAGGAAAAACAGAGTCTTGATTCATCAACAAAAACAAAGAGAAGGAAGTTATTTGATGATAAGACTGAAACCCCTGTCACCCAAACCATAGAATCACCAGAAGAAAAAACTACTATTAATCCATAGTCGTACAAGACCACTAGAAGCATGGTTAAACGAGAGAAAATTCCTTGCCTCACATTTTTGCAAGAGGAACTGATCAACATTTTGACTTCACAAGAGCCATAAGATGAGTCTATCCATGAAACTAATGAAACATAAGAACTTATTATAGATACCTTGAAAGAATTGGTGGTTGAATGCAAAGATACGAAGAAGGATAGGAAGAAAGACAAGCCCCTTGGTACTCTGACTTAACCTCAGATGATAGTCGGGATAAAGAGACTTCAGAAACATAATGAAAAATTGAGAAAGGATGTTATGGAATATGAATTCCTTGATTCACATATCAAGGATGAGAATGGACAGCTCAAGGCTCGAAACCAGAAGTTGCGGGACAAGAGGGAAAATATTTTGATCAAAATAAAAAAGGCTCTTTTCTTGGGTAGAAAGTCAGAAGAAGAGGCTACAAGGAATATGTTACATAGAAAAACACCCAAAAGAGAGATTGATGAGATGAAAAAGGATGGAACTTCAGGGAATGTTTAATCGACTGAGGAGTACCATCAATTTTTAAATTTTGAAGATCGTTGTTGCATGAGGACATGCAATGGATAAGGCATGGGGGAAATGTTGGGTCTTCTTTTTGACATCCATATTCACCTTAATGTTGCACCTTATATCAATTATGTTGCCTTAAAAACATGATTAATCCACTCATTTTTCTTAATGATACACTCATTTAACTATTTCTTGGTGTACAAGAGGTATTAACCATTTATCCTATCGTTTTCATGGTTTATTGATAGTTAGAATAGTTATCTATGTCCTTTATTCCATTTAATAGTCTTGTTGTGGAAATTGTATTAATATGGAGTTCTAAGACAGCACTGGATGTCATCCGGTACCCGCACTGGAGGTCATCCAATACCTGTACTAGAAGTCATACAGTACCTACACCAGAACATTCCAAAAACCATATGGTACCTGCATCAAAAGCCATCCGGTACCTGTACCTAAAAATTTGGATGTGATCAGCTGAATGGATATTTTTATGAGTTCGAGTCAGTTGGTGAATGAGATCATTTATTCTAAGTCTATACGATATTCCTTCATCCTCATGCACTTCGTGTCATGAGTGTTACGAGGAAAATATCTCTATGGATAGGGGTAAACCACAACAGATGGAAATGACTACAGAAATCAACTCTAATATCATATATGCTATATAAACAAATATGATAACAAGACAATATAAAGAGCCTACCTCGTTCATACATTCAATGAAGTCCACCGTTGAGCACTCAACTCAAAGCAATACACCTGCAACTTGTCCTCAACAACCAAGAAACACAAGCATATGGTGATAATATAAAATGTTAGCACATTCAATAGCATAATCCATCAACATTCGTAACAAATATGCCCTTGGAATAACAATTCAAATATTTTCAAGATATCAATTGGACGAGAAAATATTATTTCTATTAAAATGTAATCAGCGGACGTGAATGAATTACAAACTTTCGTTTCGGCGCGGTTTGGAACCGAGAAACTAAGTCCCTTACAGTTGGGGCTCCACCACTTCAATCCTCCACCAAAGGAAAGCTCATATAGGAGAGACAATGATGTTCTCAATCATGGAGGGAAGAGATTAGGGGCTGAACAATGTGTTCAGACTTAAAAGGATAAAGGGATGCAAACTCAATATGAAGTGAATAATTTCTCTAGAGTAACTTTTCTCTCAAAGTTGAATTCTTCTCCTCTTTTCCATAGCTCGGATTTGGCCCATTTATAGCCTTCAAGTGGAACTGAAGGGCCAATTCAGAATGTTTCCAATATATGGAAGGTCAAGGATCATGGATCTTGTGACGTGACATGGAAACCTGACACCATTTTTTATTTTTTGGCACAAAACCTGATGTACGTGGTTTGTAGTGGTGCAACCTGTGTATATTCATGCTACATAATAGTTAGGGTGCGTATATGTGAAAAAATAATGTTTTTAGCTCTGGGATTTGTAAAATGGTACTTCACGTCTACATAGGGAAATGGAATAAGGCCTTCTAAGAAAATTTTCATAGGGTGAGGAAATTCTTACTATAACAGATGCCCCCTAATGTGTGAGGTCAGAGGAGTATCTGTGATGGCTGAAATACATTATAATACCCAAAAGTGGAGTAATGGGGACCCAGCTGGAAGAACTAGTTGCTCCTGAGAATATTACAATCTGTACTGAATTTGCGCACTTGGCTGCCAATTTGAATTACACTGCAGATCCATGTGAAAATATACCAAATAGTTGTTCATGGCCATGAGTAGGAAATACAAAGGTGGTTACATGCCAAAGGTTTTCATAGTCACGAACAAGGCCTAGTAAAAAAAGTCTCAAAATAAATCTGAAGATATTTGTATACAATGGAGTACAATCTGATCTCCCATGGTCACTGAAGTCATATAGGTACCGGTCCAATGAAATATAACAACAGATCAGGAAAGTTGTGACTATGAACTAATGTATTCAAGTCTTCTACATGATCCTCCAAAGGTGCAAGTCTACATCATGTGAATAAAGAAGTTGAGGTCAAACACAATGAGACTTTGTTTGATTACTAGTCATTAGGGTATATCGTTAAGAAACACGAGACAACCTACCGATGATGAAAGTAGGTATCAAGGCATCGAGTACATTCTTACAAGTGTGAATAGAGGTTTTGGGGTTGAACAGTTGAATAATTCATTGATCATGAGACATTGATGTATTCCCAACTATCGATTGCGAGAGAACCTGCCACTGATGACTGCAAGCCTCTAGGTACTCATCAAACTCTAGGTCTCGTCTCCATAATATATGATTTGAAGTCAATGGAAGGAGACCTGCTGAAAGGAGAGCATTGAGGCATCTCTCATCATTCAGCATGATTTATAAAGAAGGATCTTGATGATTTGGAGGAAATCGGACGAAGAACATGTTCACGAACAAACGACCCTATGCATCTTTCGCGTGTACCATATGCAAGAAATATACGAAGAAGACCCTCTAAATAGAATTAAATAAGGAAAAATGTTGACAAATGTGAGGAAACCACCAATAAGGATAATGGCATCTAAGACACTCCACAAATCCCAATGTGTGAATAGATTTCTTTCCATCGAACACAAGGGAAACCACCTAGTCAGCGACCAATGATGAAATGTCGATTGTTGGGTTCAATATTACCTACCAATGAGGAAAGTAGGGCCAGGGTGCGCAATAGGACTACAACTTCATGTAATTCTGAGACATACTGAGGGTATGGCCGACATGCAAAGTAAACAGTTCTGAGGAATGGCTGACACAGGTTGATAGACATCCTTTGAACAAGAGCGTGAGACATACGAAAGACTCTGGTAGCATAGACTCAATGATGAAAATTTGAGATGCAGGAGGCATCAATCAAACTCTCCATAGGGACTGGAAGAGTAACCAGTCGGAGGAGTAAACTCTTTGTAACGATCTCAGCTTCCTAAGGTCATGCTAAACCCAAAATTTTGATGACAATTGGACTCAAAAATTTTGTGCTATGTTTAAAGGCGACACAACTGCTACCAATATAAGATAATATTCCTTACCCACCCGTCTTTTTTTGTTTTTTCATATTCAAATGAATGTTATGATACAGAGGAGGAAACAAATGTTGCAAGTAAGCAATCTAGTTCCAACAATGGAACATACCTATGATTAATGCAAGGAGGTGCATGCGGGATATGGACACTCGGGGGAATGTGTCCTCTTGGGTATAGGGTGTTAAGCTACAAAGGATATAAACAAGGCTATGTTTGGATGATGATGTAAATTGTTGAGGTGAAAGGATTATAACGCAAAAGTGAGAACCGACAATAGACTCAATACTGCAAGCAAGAGAAGGAGATGCAATTACAACTTAACGCCAAAAAATATACTTTTTTGTAATATTAGTCTACTTGCTTTGAAAAAGGGATAAAATTGCACCAAATAGATGTCCTTTCAAATCCAATTTACGAGTTTGAAAGAGACAATTTCACTCGGCAATCATTTTGTTTTTTGAGAGAGACGGAAAAGAGCTTAAATCAGACTCATTGGGATTCCTCTAGGTATAGGTCAGCATGTTTATGAGTAAGAAATGAGGTTCAACCATAAATTCATGTATTAGCTATAAGGGACTCCTTGTCCTATGGAAAAACATCTTTGCATGGGCGCCGAATGAAGCAGCGGATCTAACTAAGGTACCCATGTTTGGTAAGTCTCTACCATTCAATAACGACACTTCTAGTTGTAGGTAGAAGGATTTGTGTCACTATGAAATGGGTTCGTACCTAAGGAATATGGGTTGCAGTCATAGGATGATGCAAGTGTGCATGATGGATTGGATACCTATCCTATATGATGGATAACGAAAATACCTGTCCAAAGTTATGAACGGGCAACATGGCACTGAAAAATGCAAGAATACCTGGATAAAACTACAAAAACCAACTCCATCCATTGTCGTATTAGTCCATTGGACCAAAATATTGTACAAAACTATGTAAATTGGGTAAAAATTTGCTATAAATGGTAAAAAAAAACAATTTTACTATACCATTTGTATTTTTTACCCAAATAGTGGATTTTGGACCAAACTGCCTCCGAATTTCAACTACTGATTGCAGGTGCTATGAGCGATGGAATCGACGACCGTCTGGACTAGGTAATTCATCTTGCTCTCCTATTTCTTTTTAGTGGATTAAAATTTATAATTAGGCCTCCTTTTTTAAGTTATTTAGGGCGCAACTTCAAAACTAAGGTGTACGTGGTCTACAATTTATCGGGTCGCATATACACATAATGTTTGAAAAAAATACAGCATATCAGCAGCTCTATACGCTATTGTGTATACTATAGCTCACAGATATGTCTGTGGATAAGGTTTTTTACATGTTGCTAACTCAAAAAAGTGTTTGAATCTTGCAGGATGGTGCTAGAATGGAGAGAAAGGGAGGATGAAGAGGTGGATGTTGCAGTGGAGAGAGATCCAGGGGCCCAAATGGCCTTAAAAAGATGTGGGCTATACAAGCTTTTGTCTCTCAAAGGTATGAAGGATCAAGTGACATTTCTTCAACTGCATGTGAACTATTGGGATCCAGATAGTGAGACCTTCAACCTTGATGGACAACCATTAACAATTGAAGTTGTGAACATCTACTTCTTGATGGGATTGTCACATTGGGGTGAGGTGGTCAACCCAAAATCCTAGGGAGATGGGAGTCGCATGAATATCGAGGATTACATAGCCACTCATTGCATTGCAGGGATGGATAAGGTAGGGAGCCAACTCCCAATCAGAGTGATCAACAATCGAAGTCTCAATATTTTTGTCCTAGTTTTTACACATATCATAGGGTCGACCTCTTTACACCAAGAATTGAGACAAATTATGTTCTATTTAGTGAATTTCTTGCAACCCACGATGTACGACTAGTGCACCTCACTATTGGCCAACATGAAGAGTCAGCTAATAGACTGCAAACTGGATAGAAAGAGGAACTTCGGGTACGCTTCTATCCTTTGTAGATTTTTCTTTGACTGGGTTCTAGGCTTGGGCCCTAGAGTTGAGATTATTCCACGTGGACCTCTCGATCCAACCATGGCACGGTGGACCAAGGTGATGCAGCAACAGGGGGGTGGTAGGGTGCCAACACCCTATAATGATGAATTTTTCTTCTGGTGGAGTTGGTAGGTTATAGATTTGGATGAATACCCTTATTCATGGATTCACTTCAGAGGAGATCCGGACATTCCATTACTA
This sequence comes from Picea sitchensis, assembly GCA_010110895.2. Lineage (NCBI taxonomy): Eukaryota > Viridiplantae > Streptophyta > Pinopsida > Pinales > Pinaceae > Picea > Picea sitchensis. The sequence continues at coordinate 42,669 of SNQJ01S0004586.1, read as the reverse complement.
CCAAGTTCCACCTACGAAGACATAGGTATGTCACAGTTTTTTAATATTTCATTTTTTTGTAATTTAGTATAAGAAGACAAAAATATTTATGGATGATGTTAAGTATTAACGAAACATGTAAGTAATGCAGACGTAGGTCCACGACAACTGGACAAACTTCCATGATATCATCGGAGGCACCAGGGAGATGAGGCGGTGAGAGGGGACACAGATAGAGAGCTTCAAAATGTGCAGGGAAACCTGTCTCATTTGACACAGAGGATTCTCATGGTTCAAGTGGAGGATCTGTCAGAGGCTATGTAGTGACAGGTGGTAGGTGTGTCACATGCTTGGGTATGACTCTTTCAGTGTATCACAAACATCGTAGTCTGCTATTATGAAACTCATCTGACACCACAGGCATAGATGTCATGACTATTGTATGATCAGTTGTATATGTATTTTTGAGGGTGTCAGCCCCATTTTTGTACTATAATATCATATTTTTTGAAATATATATAAAAACATGGATCTTAGGCTTTACTTATGTTACAATGTGTACATTGATGAAAATATTTTATTTTCTTTAGTTAATTAACAAATGCTAATATAAAAAAAAATAATCATATACATCAGATACATAATTAGAACTTCTAGGTATGTAATCATAAGTAATAAAATCAAATTGTCATTCCAAAATTCATACCTGTAGGAATCGTTAGAGTAGAGTAGGGTCACACACACAGTAACTGTCATTCAACTGACACACTACTAACTGGGAGTCTAGGAGAACTTCTAACAAGAGAATACCATGTGAAATGGCATCACACAAAAGTTCTATAATGATGCTATATTCGAACACATTATTCATGGATGGCCCTAGGAAAACGCCACTTGAAGACACTAGTAGACCCTTGGGTGAGTAAAAAACCCAAGTGGAGGAAGCCAAATTTCGTGTATGACGACTGGCTCCTTCTGCAAATCCTAAGTAGACCGAAGACTCCATTGACATCTACCAACCAAGGGAAAACTTTATAAGCAAGTTGAAGATAAAAACAAAGGGAAAATATATATACACTAAAATACATTAGTATATAAAGAGTTACACCCAATCTTGGGGATCAAACATAATATCTTTTCAAATATAGCCCATTCCTAGGCTCAACCAACATGTTCCCTTCATAATATTCTAATTCATAGGCTCCTTTTTCTAAGACTTGTCACACGATATAGGGACTGTGCCACATGGGTTTGAACTTGCCAGCCCCTAGTGGTTCTTTGGCTTGATCATATAGAAGGACCAAGTCACCCTCAGTGTACTGTCGAGTATAGACAGACTTATCATATTGGACCTTGACACGTCTTTTATTCGCTTCTATAGTTGTAGAAGCATCTCAACGTTGCTCATCTAGACTCTCTAGGTGTACGAGGCATTGTTTGAGATCGGAAGCGCAACTGCCAATCTAAGAGAAGGGATTTTTCATTCAATAGGTAAGATTGACTCCACACCGTGTACTAACTAGAAAGGAGAAAAACAGGTGAAATTCTTGACCAAGGTTTGGTATGCCCAAAGTGATGGATAAAGCATGATATGCTAGTCATATTTGCTCTGGCTAACAGTTGTCTACAAAATGTTTTTGAGAGACTTATTCACGGCCTCTACTTTTCCATTTTCTTGGGGGTAGTAAGGGGAATAATGAACATGCTTAAACCCCGGTTTATATGCTAGTTCTTCCATCATTTCATTTTGAAAGTGACTGCCATGATCGGTGACAATCTCACTCGGGATTCTGAACCTAGCTATAATTTGATTGAATACGAAGAAGGTTGTAGTATTACCATCATATTTAACTATAGGCATGGCCTTGAACCACTTAGTAAATTAGTCTATGGCCACGATAATGTGTTGATTCCCCCCAACCGAAATTGGGTTGCAATCCATAAAGTCCACCCCCCACTTGGTGAAGGGACCGACAGTAACGACTAGATGGAGAGGTGTTGGATGCGAGTGCATTTTTTGAGTGAACACATGGAAGGGTTGACACTTCTTAACCACTTTGATGCAATATTTAAAGATAGATGGCCAAAAATAACCAGCTCTCAAACTTTTCTGGGTTGTTGCAAGCCCGTATAGATGACCACCACAATCCCCACTATGGCAGTCATTTAGAACATACTCAGCTTCTTCGTGAGTCAAACAATGATGCAAGATATTGTCTATTCCTCGATGATACAGGGTGTCGCCGACGATAAGAAATTTCTTAGCTTGGTATCGTATACGTCGTCGGTCATCTTGCGAGAGATGCTAAGGGAAATTCCAAGTTTGAAGAAAGAGAATAATATCTCCATACCAGGGGTTTGATGACGACACAAGGAAAATGTGTTCATCCACAAATGAATCAACATGAATAACATCCTCATCTAATCAAGGGAAGTCATATATTAACTTTGCAAAAACTAGTGATTTTTTGGACTTCGCAGAAGTGAAATTGAGATCAAACTCTTGTAGAACGACAATCCATTTATTGTAATTTCCCCCTATGATATGCCTTGTAAGGACAGATTGAAATAGACTGACATCAACAACCACAGTAGTTTTGCAAAGCAATATATAGTGTTGTAATCGTTGGACTGTGTGAACGACAACCAAAGCTAGCTAACGGATTTTAGGGCTGACTAAGTTTCGACTAAGATATTAAATGATGTTCTCATGGATATCATCACCCTCTTGAACCAACACCATACCAATCGTCTCTTCATACGTGGTGACATAAAGCAAGAAATCTCTACCATAGTCTAGAGACTTCAGTAGAGGCATCGATACCAAGGCTTTCTGAAAAGCATCAAAGGATTCATGGGCTCTCTCATCCCAGATAAAAGGAGTGTCCTTCTTCAAGAGATGCATGAAACCCTTAGTGATATTGGCATAGTTCACTATAAATTGTTGTAAAAAGTTAGCTTTCCCTTGTAAACCTTGAAGTTGAAAAATAGTGTGTGAGGGAGGCAATCGAAGTATTTCCTCAACCTTTAATGAATTTACTATGATCCCAATATAAGAGACTAATAATCCTAGAATTTGACCTGACCTAACACAAAATATGCATTTCTGAGGGTTCAAATAGATGTGATAATGGCGACATATTTCAAATACTAGTCGAAGGTGCTTAGGGTGATCCACTCTCTTACGAGAGTGAGCAACAATATCGTTGAGATAGGCTTCGACTATATGCTTGAGATCGTGAAATGTGAAGGTCATAGCACATTGGAAGGTTGCTCTGACGTTCTTAAGGCCGAAAGGCATCTTCCAGTATGTGAAAGTACCCCAAGGGAAAATAAATTTCATCTTATGTTGGTCCTCAGGTTTAATATGAATTTGGTTATACCCTGAAAATCCATCCATGAAAGAAAAAACTTCGCTTCCCACACATTCGTCGAGAATCTGATTGAAGAAGGGTGTCGGGAAGTTGTCTTTGGGATAGGCTTTGTTTAGGTCACGAAAATCCATGCATACACGGATGGTTCCTTTATTTTTATTCATAGGAATGGGATTGGATACCCATTCAGTCAAGGGAACCGGGTAGATAAAGCAAGCATTAAGCAGTTTTTCTACCTTTTCCTTAATAGCAGGGGCCTTCCTAGGATTGACAACTCTAAGTCATTTCCAAACAGGTTTAGCATCATGGTAGGTTTTAATCTCATGTTTGACAATTCGAGGGTCGATTCCTATCATATATTCATATGACTAAGCGAATGTGTCGCACAATTCCTTGAATAGCTCGTTGTAGATCAAAATTTCTTCTGGCGAACAATCTGCTCCGATGTATACATTTTCAACCTTTCCAGGGGTACGAGAGATATCGATCATGATGGTAGGAGAGATACTCTCCATGTTTCCTTCGGCATAAATTCCGTTCGTATCAAGTGGAACTACAGCATGACCGACTATCTCACTCAAGGTAGATCTAAAATCATCTTGTTCGATTCTGGCAAGCTCTGGGAGAAAATAAGAGCGATGATGCATATCATCCCAAGGCTTGTCAGAACCATTCATGGCCTCTATGATAGCTTCATCTGAAGGTAAATTCTCATCGAGGCAGTCATGTGAACAAGACGATGAAGTGGCCCACATGGGATCCTCCTCATTTGTCTACGAGGTAACAGGATACGAGTCAGCGAAAGAGTCAAGAACAACTTGATACGCAATCTTTGTTGTCGATAGTGGCATGACCATTCCATAATGTAACTAACCTTGACAAGACATAGTCAAGGAAGGTAGGGTCCAAGGATCGTTAAAATAGGAAGTGCGGAAAGGAACGGACCTCTCTAACGAAACGATCCTACTAGATATGGCATATATATGGTGAATCAGTGCCATGAATTCAAAGGTACCCATAAGGGATGAATATGAATTGGGGCTAGCGTATGCAAAGGACAATTGATCAATCATCACGATCTTCCCATCATGAGGAAAGAAAACAATGTGGAAGACAAATGATATGATTGAAGTCATAACGTAAGTGTTGAATAGCTGAGAGGGGGGGGTGAATCAATTGTCACTGTGCTTAAACAATTATTCCCATTTCAAACTCTTTATAGAACACTCAAAGATGATCACAATAATGCAGGGAAGTAAGCAATAGAATATTCAACATCAATCACACACATGAAATATACAGAGATAGATATTTCCTGAGGAAACCCATA
>SNQJ01S0004586.1:5813-34046 GCA_010110895.2 Picea sitchensis | reverse complement strand
ATGTTCCAAAGATTAATTTCCCATACTTTTTATGGATGAGTTTAAGTAAGATGGCTAAAAGGGTTAAATCTGCTTCCAATAAGCTAGACAAAAGTTTCTATCATCACAGTTTAATGAAATCATTGGTTGTGTATGAATTAAAGAAACAAGAAAGTAGCTAGAAATAGTTCATTACTCGAGACTTTACCTTAGAAGAGACTACTACAAGCCATACTGAACGTACCCCTAAATCTGTAGCAAAAGTAAGAAAAGGGAAGGGCAATAAAGAGTCTAAGGAAAATCTAGGAAGTAGTGAAAACGAGAAGAAGCAACCAAGTAGTGAGACCGAAGATGTTGGTGATAGCATCTCAAAATATATTAACAAGACAAAACAAAAAAGGAAATAAAAGTGGTAGAAACTCTTGAGTCAAGAGTCAAAACACGAAGGAATAGTAAGACTCCTAAGGAGTCTAGTACCAAACCATCTACCCGGAGTAAGACCAAAATTAAAAAGGAAAAATAGAGTCTTGATTCGTCAACAAAAACAAAGAGAAGGCAGTTATTTGATGATAAGACTGAAACCCCTGTCACCCAAACCATAGGAGCACCAGAAGAAAAAACTGCTATTAATCCATAGTCGTACAAGACCACTAGAAGCATGGTTAAATGGGAGAAAAGTCCTTGCCTTCCATTTTTGCAAGAGGAATTGATCAACATTTTGACTTCACCAGAGCCATAAGATGAGTCTATTCATAAAACTAATGAAACATAGGAACTTATTACAAATACCTTGAAAGAATTGGTGGTTGAATGCAAAGATACGAAGAAGGATAGGAAGAAAGACGAGCCCCTTGGTACTCTGACTTAACCTCAGATAATAGTCAAGATAAAGAGACTTCAGAAACATAATGAAAAACTGAGAAACGATGTTATGAAATATGAAGTCCTTGATTCACATATCAAGGATGAGAATGGACAACTCAAGGCTCAAAACCAGAAGTTGCGGGACAAGAGGGAAAATATTTCGATCAAACTCAAAAAGGCTCTTTTCTTGGGTAGAAAGTCAGAAGAAGAGGCTACAAGGAATATGTTACATAGAAAAATACCCAAAAGAGAGATTGATGAGATGAAGAAGGATGGAACTTCAGGGAATGTTTAATCGAGTGAGGAGTACCATCAATTTTGAAATTTTGAAGATCGTTGTTGCATGAGGACATGCAATGGATAAGGCATGGGGGAAATGTTGGGTCTTCTTTTTGACATCCATAGGCACCTTAATGTTGCACCTTATATCAATTATGTTTCCTTAAAAACATGATTAATCCACTCATTTTTCTTAATGATACACTCATTTAAATATTATCTGGTGTACAAGAGGTAATAACCATTTATCTTATCATTTTCATGGTTTATTGATAGTTAGAATAGTTATCTATGTGCTTTATTCCATTTAATAGCCATGTTGTGGAAATTGTATTAATATGGGGTTCTAAGACAGCACTGGATGTCATCCGGTACCCGCACTGGAGGTCATCCAATACCTGCACTAGAAGTCATCCAGTACCTGCACCAGAACATTCCAGAAACCATATGGTACCTGCATCAGAAGCCATTCGGTACCTATACCTAAAAATTTGAACGTGATCAGCTAAATGGATATTTTTATGAGTTCGAGTCAGTTGGTGAATGGGATCATCTATTCTAAGTCTATACGATATTCCTTCATCCTCATGCACTTTGTGTCATGAGTGTTACAAGGAAAATATCTCTATGGATAGGGGTAAACCACAATAGATGGAAATGACTACAAAAATCAACTCTAATATCATATATGTTATATAAACAAATATGATAACAAGACAATATAAAGATCCTACCTCGTCCAGACCTTCAATGAAGTCCATCGTTGAGCACTCAACTCAAAGCAATACACCTGCAACTTGTCCTCAACAACCAAGAAACACAAGCATATGGTGATAATATAAAATGTTAGCACATTCAATAGCATAATCCATCAACATTCATAACAAATATTCCCTTGGAATAACAATTCAAATATTTGCAAGATATCAATTGGACGAGAAAATATTATTTCTATTAAAATGTAATCAGCGGAAGTGAATGAATTACAAACTTTCGTGTCGGCACAGTTCGAAACCGAGAAACTAAGTCCCTTACAGTTGGGCCTCCACCACTTCAATCCTCCACCAAAGGAAAGCTCATATAGGAGAGACAATGATGTTATCAATCATGTAGGGAAGAGCTTGGAGGCTGAACAATGTGTTCAGACTTAAAAGGATAAAGGGATGCAGACTCAATATGAAGTGAATAATTTCTCCAGAGTAACTTTTCTCTCAAAGTTGAATTCTTCTCCTCTTTTCCATAGCTCGGATTTGGCCCATTTATAGCCTTCAAGTGGAACTGAAGGGCCAATTCGGAATGTTTCCAATATATGGAAGGTCAAGGATCATGGATCTTGTGACGTGACATGGAAACCCGACACCATTTTTTAATTTTTGGCACAAAACCTGATGTATGTGGTTTGTAGTGGTGCAACATGTGTATATTCATGCTACATAATAGTTAGGGTGTGTATATGTGGAAAAATAATGTTTTTAGCTCTAGGATTTGTAAAAAGGGACTTCAAGTCTGCATAGGGAAATGGAACAAGGCCTTCTGAGAAAATTTGCATAGGGTGAGGAAATTCTTGCTATAATAGATGCCCCCTAATGTGTGAGGTCAGAGGAGTATATATGATGGCTGAAATACATTATAATACCTAAAATACATTATAATACCTAGAAGTGGAGTAATGGGGACCCAGCTGGAAGAACTAGTTGCTCTTGAGAATATTACAATCTGTACTAAATTTGCACACATGGCTGCCAATTTGAATTACACTGTAGATCCATGTGAAAATATACCAAACATTTGTTCATGGCCATGAGTAGGAAATACAAAGGTGGTTACATGCCAAAGGTTGTCATAGTCACGAACAAGGCCTAGTAAAACAAGTCTCAAAATAAATCTGAAGAGATTTGTATACAATGGAGTACAATCTGATCTCCCATGATCACTGAAGTCATATAGGTACTGGTCCAATGAAAGATAATAACAGATCAGGAAAGTTGTGACTATGAACTAATGTATTCAAGTCTTCTACATGATCCTCCAAAGGTGCAAGTCTACATCGTGTGAATAAAGGAGTTGAGGTCGAACACAATGAGACTTCGTTTGATTACCGGTCATTAGGGTATATTGTTAACAAACATGAGACAACCTACCGATGATGAAAGTAGGTATCAAGGCATCGAGTACATTCTTACAAGTGTGAATAGAGGTTTCGAGGTCGAACACTTGAAGAATTCATCGATCATGAGACATTGATGTATTCCCAACTATCGATGGCGAGAGAACCTACCACTAATGACTGCAAGCCTCTAGGTACTCATCGGACTCTATGTCTCATCTCCATAATATATGAGTTGAAGTCAATGGAAGGAGACCTGCTGAAAGGAGAGCATTGAGGCATCTCTCATCATTCAACATGATTTACAAAGAAGGATCTTGATGATTTGGAGGAAATCGAATGAAGAACATGTTCACGAACAAACGACCCTGTGCATCTTTCGTGTGTACCATATGCAAGCAGTATACGAAAAAGACCCTCTAAATAGAATTAAATAAGGAAAAATGTTAACAAATGTGAGGAAACCACCAATAAGGATAATGGCATCCAAGACACTGCACAAATCCCAATGTGTGAATAGATTTCTTTCCATCAAACACAAGGGAAACCACCTAGTCAGCGACCAATGATGAAATGTCGATTGTTGGGTTCAAGGTTACCTACCAATGAGGAAAGTAGGGCCAGGGTGTGCAATAGGACTACAGCTTCTGAGACATACTGAGGGTATGGCTGACATGCAAAGTAAACAGTTCTGAGGAATGGCTGACACAGGTTGATAGACATCCTTTGAAAAAGAGCGTGAGACATATAAAAGACTCTGGTAGCATAGAATCAATGATGAAAATTTGAGATGTAGGAGGCATCAATCAAACTCTTCATAGGGACTGGAAGACTAACCAGTTGGAGGAGTAAACTCTTTGTAACGATCTCAGCTTCCTAAAGTCATGCTAAACCCAAAATTTTGATGACAAGTGGACTCAAAAAATTTGTGCTATGTTCAAAGGCAACACGACTGCTGCCAATATAAGATAATATTCCTTACCCGCCAGTCTTTTTTTGTTTTTTCATAGTCAAATGAATGTTATGATATAGAGGAGGAAACGAATGTTGCAAGTAAGCAATCTAGTTCCAGCAATGGAACATACCTATGCTTAATGCAAGGAGGTGCATGCGGGATATGGACACTCGGGGGAATGTGTCCTGTTGGGTATAGGGTGTTAAGCTACAAAGGATATAAACAAGGCTATGTTTGGATGATGATGTAAATTGTTGAGGTGAAAGGATTATAACACAAAAGCGAGAATCGACAATAGGCTCAATACTGCAAGCAAGAGAAGGAGATGCAATTACAACTTAACGCCAAAAATATCCTTTTTCGTAATATTAGTCTACTTGGTTTGAAAAAGGGATAAAATTGCACCAAATAGACGTCCTTTCAAATCCAATTTACGAGTTTGAAAGAGACAATTTCACTCGACAATCATTTTGTTTTTTGAGAGAAACGGAAAAGAGATTAAATCAGACTCGTTGGGAGTCCTCTAGGTATAGGTCAGCATGTTTATGAGTAAGAAATGAGGTTCAACCATAAAGTCATGTATTAGCTATAAGGGACTCCCTGTCCTACGGAAAAACATCTTTGCATGGGCACCGAATGAAGCAGCGGATCTAACTAGGGTACCCATGTTTGGTAAGTCTCTACCATTCGATAACGACACTTCTAGTTGTAGGTAGAAGGATTTGTGTCACTATGAAATGGGTTCGTACCTAAGGCATATGGGTTGCAGTCATAGGATGATGTAAGTGTGCATGATGGATTGGATACCTATCCTATATGATGGATAACGAAAATACCTGTCCAAAGTTATGAACAGGCGACATGGCACTGAAAAATGCAAGAATACCCTGATAAAACTACAAAAACCAACTCCATCCACTGTCGTATTAGTCCATTGGGCCAAAATATTGTACAAAACTATGTAAATTGGGTAAACATTTGCTATAAATGGTAAAAAAAAACAATTTTACTATATCATTTGTATTTTTTACCCAAATAGTGGATTTTGGACCAAACTGCCTTCGAATTTCAACTACTGATTGCAGGAGCTATGAGCGACGGAATCGACGACCGTCTGGACCAGGTAATTCATCTTGCTCTCCTCTTTCTTTTTAATGGATTAAAATTTATAATTAGGCCTCCTTTTTTAATTTATTTAGGGCGCAACTTCAAAACTAAGGTGTACGCGGGCTACAATTTATCGGGTCGCATATACGCATAATGTTTGAAAAAAATACAGCATATTAGCAACTCTATACGCTATTGTGTATACTATAGCTCGCGGATATGTCTGTGGATAAGGTTTTTTACATGTTGCTAACTCAAAAAAGTGTTTGAATCTTGCAGAATGGTGCTAGAGCGGAGAGAAAGAGAGCATGAAGAGGTGGATGTTGCAGTGGAGAGAGATCCAGGGGCCCAAATGGCCTTAAAAACATGTGGGCTATACAAGTTTTTGGCTCTCAAAGGTATGAAGGATCAAGTGAGATTTCTTCAACTACTTGTGAACTATTGGGATCTGGATAGTGAGACCTTCAACCTTGATGGACAACCATTAAGGATTGAAGTTACGAAAATCTACTTCTTGATGGGATTGTCACGTCAAGGTGAGGTGGTCAACCCAAAATCCCAGGGAGCTGGGAGTTGCATGAATATCGAGGATTACATAGCCACTCATTGCATTGCAAGGATGCAGAAGGTAGGGAACCAACTCCCAATCAGAGTGATCAACAATCTGAGTCTCAAGATTGTTTTCCTAGTTTTTACATGGATCATAGGGTTGACCTCTTTACACCAGGAATTGAGACAAATTATGTTCTATTTAGTGGATTTCTTGCAACCCACGGTGTACGACTAGTGCACTTCACTGTTGGCCAACATGAAGAGTCAGCTAATAGACTGAAAACTTGATAGAAAGAGGAACTTCGGGTACGCTTCTATCCTTTGTAGCTTTTTCTTTGACCGGGTTCTAGGCTTGGGCCCTAGAGTTGAGATCATTCCACGTGGACCTCTCGATCCAACCATGGCACGGTGGACCGAGGTGATGCAGCGGCAGGGGGGTGGTAGGGTGCCAACACCCTATAACGATGATTTTTTCTTCTCGTGGAGTCAGTAGGTTATAGCTTTGGATGAATACCCTTATGTATGGATTCACTTTAGAGGAGATCCGGACATGCCATTACTACCAGGTTCCACATACAGAGACACAGGTATGTCACAGTTTTTTAATATTTCATTTTTTTGTACTTTTGTATAAGAAGACAAAAATATTTATGGATGATGTTAAGTATTAACTAAATATGTAAGTGACGCAAACGTAGGTCCACGACAACTGGACGAAATTCCACGACATCATCAGAGGCACCAAGGAGATGAGGCAGCGAGAGGGGACGCAGATAGAGTGCTTCAAAACGTGCAGGGAAACCTGTCTCATTTGACGCAGAGGATTCTCATGGTTCAGGTGGAGGATCTATCAGAGGCTATACAGCGACAGGTGGTAGGTGTGCCGCGTGCTTGGGTACAACTCTTTCGGCGTATCGCAAACGCCATAGTCTTCTATCATGACACTCATCTGACGCCACAGGCGTAGATGTCATGACTATTGTATGATCAGTTGTATATGTATTTTTGAGGGTGTTAGCCCCATTTTTGTACTATAACATCATATTTTTTTAAATATATATAAAAACATGGATCTTAGGCTTTACTTATGTTATAATGTGTACATTGATGAAAATATTTTATTTTCTTTAGTTAATTAACAAATGCTAATATAAAAAAAAATTAGCATATACATCAGATACATAATTAGAACTTCTAGGTATGTGATGATAAGTAATAAAATCAAACTATCGTTCCAAAATTCGTACCTGTAGGAATCGTCAGAGTAGAGTAGGGTCATGCACATGGTAATTGTCATTCAACTGACACACTACTAACTGGGAGTCTAGGTGAACTTCTAACGAGCGAATACCATGTGAAATTGCATCGCGCAAAAGTTCTATAATGATGCTATATTCAACCACATTATTCGTGGATGGCCCTAGGCAAACGCCACTTGAAGACACTAGTAGACCCTTGGGTGAGTAAACAACCCAAGCGGAGGAAGCCAAATTCCGTGTATGATGACTGGCTCCTTCTGCAAATCCTAAGTAGACCGAAGACTCCATTGACATCTACCAACCAAGGGAAAACTTTATAAGCAAGTTGAAGATAAAAACAAAGGGAAAATATATATACACTAAAATACATTAGTATACAAAGAGTTATGCCCAATCTTGGGGATCAAACATAATATATTTTCAAATATAGCCCATTCCTAGGCTCAACCAACATGTTCCCTTCATAATCTTCTAATTCACAGGCTCCTTTTTCTAAGACTTGTCGAACGATATAGGGACTGTGCCACATGGGTTTGAACTTGCCTGCCCCTAGTGGTTCTTTCGCTTGATCATATAGAAGGACCAAGTCACCCTCAGTGTACTGCTGAGTACAGACAAACTTATCATATTGGACCTTGACGCGTCTTTTATTCACTTCTATAGTTGTAGAAGCGTCTCAACATTGCTCATCTAGACTCTCTAGGTGTACAAGGCGTTGTTCGAGATCGGAAGCGCAAATGCCAATCTAAGAGAAGGGATTTTTCATTCAATATGTAATATTGACTCCACACCGTGTACTAACTAGAAAGGAGAAAAACCAGTGGAATTCTTGACCAAGGTTCGGTATGCCCAAAGTGATGGATAAAGCATGATATGCCAGTCATATTTGCTCTCGCTGACAGTTTTCTGCAAAAAAAATTTGAGAGACTTGTTCACGGCCTCTACTTTTCCATTTTCCTAGGGGTAGTAAGGGGAAGAATGAACATGCTTAAACACCATTTTATATGCTAGTTCTTCCATCATTTCATTTTGAAAGTAACTGCCATGATCGGTGACAATCTCACTCGGGATTCTGAACGTGGCTATAATTTGATTGAATACAAAGAATATTGCAGTATTACCATCATATTTAACTATAGGCATGGCCTTGAACCACTTAGTAAATTAGTCTATGGACACGATAATGTGTTGATGCCCCCCAACCAAAGTTGGGTTGCAATCCATAAAGTCCACCCCCCACTTGGTGAAGGGACCGACAGTAATGACTGGATGGAGAGGTGTTGGATGTGAGTGCATTTTTTGAGTGAACACATGGAAGGGTTGACACTTCTTAACCACTTTGACGGAATATTTAAAGATACATGGCCAAAAATAACCAGCTCTCAAAATTTTTTGGGCTGTCGCAAGCCCGCATAGATGACCACCACAAGCCCCACTATGGCAGTCATTTATAACATACTTAGCTTCTTCGTGAGTCAAACAATGACGCAAGATATTGTCTATTCCTCGATGATACAGGTTGTCGCCGATGATAAGAAAATTCTTAGCTTGGTATCATATACGTCGTCGGTCATCTTGCGAGAGATGCTAAGGGAAATTCAAAGTTTGAAGAAAGAGAACAATATCTCCATACCAAGGGTCTGATGACGAGACAAGGAAAATGTGTTCGTCCGCAAATGAATCAACATGAATAACATCCTCATCTAATCGAGGGAAGCCAGATATTAACTTTGCAAAAACTAGTGATTTTTTGGACTTCATAGAAGTGAAATTGAGATCAAACTCTTGTAGAATGACAATCCATTTATTGTAATTTCCCCCTATGATACGCCTCGTAAGGACAGATTGAAATAGACTGACATCAACAACCACAGTAGTTTTGCAAATCAATATATAGTGTTGTAATCATTGGACTGTGTGAATGACAACCAAAGATAGCTAACGGATTTTAGGGCCGACTAAGTTTCGACTGAGATAGTAAATGACGTGCTCACAGATATCGTCATCCTCTTGAACCAACACCATACCAATCGTCTCTTCGGATGCGGCGACATAAATCAAGTAATCACTACCATAGTCTAGAGACTTCAGCAGAGGCATCGATACCAAGGCTTTCTTCAAAGCATCGAAGGATTCATGGGCTCTCTCATCCCAGATAAAAGGAGTGTCCTTCTTCAAGAGATGCATGAAACCCTTAGTGATATTGGCATAGTTCACTATAAATTGTCGTAAAAAGTTAGCTTTCCCCTGTAAACCTTGAAGTTGAAAAATAGTGTGTGGGGGAGGCAATCTAAGTATTTCCTCAACCTTTAATGAATTTACTATGATCCCAATATAAGAGACTAAAAATCCTAGAATTTGACCTAACCTAACACAAAATATGAATTTCTGAGGGTTCAAACGGATGTGATAATGGCAACATATTTCAAATACTAGTCAAAGGTGCTTAGGGTGATCCACTCTCTTATGGGAGTGACCAGCAATATCGTTGAGATAGGCTTCGAAAGTATGCTTGAGATCGTGAAATGTGAAGGTGATAGCACGTTGGAAGGTTGCTCCGATGTTCTTAAGGCCGAAAGGCATCTTCCGGTATGTGAAAGTACCCCAAGGGAAAATAAATTTCATCTTATGTTGGTCCTTGGGTTTAATATGAATTTGGTTATACCTTGAAAATCCATCCATGAAAGAAAAAACTTCGCTTCCTGCACATTCGTCGAGAATCTGATCGATGAAGGGTGTCGGGAAGTTGTCTTTGGGACAGGCTTTGTTTAGGTCACGAAAATCCATGCATACGCAGATGGTTCCTTTATTTTTATTCATAGGAATGGGATTGGATACCCATTTAGTCAAGGGAACCGAGTAGATAAAGCAAGCATTAAGCATTTTGTCTACCTTTGCCTTAATAGTAGGGGCCTTCTTAGGATTGACAACTCTAAGTCGTTTTTGAACAAGTTTAGAATTTGGGTAGGTTTTAATCTCATGTTTGAAAATTCAAGGGTCAATTCCTAGCATATATTCATATGACTAAGTGAATGCATCACGCAATTCCTTGAATAGCTCGTTGTAGATCAAAATTTCTTCTGGCGAACAATCTGCACTGATGTATACATTTTCAACCTTTCCAGGGGTACGAGAGATATCGATCAAGACGATAGGAGAGATACTCTCCATGTTTCCTTTGGCATAAATTCCGTTCGTATCAAGTGGAACTACAGCATGATCGACTATCTCACTCAAGGTAGATCTAAAATCATCTTGTTTGATTCTGGCAAGCTCTGGGAGAAAATAAGAGTGATGATGCATATCATCCCAAGGCTTGTTAGAACCATTCATGGCCTCTATGATAGCTTCATCCGAAGGTAAATTCTCATCGAGGTAGTCATGTGAACAAGATGATGAAGTGGCCCACACGGGATCCTCCTCATCCATCTTTGAGGTAACAAGATACGAGTCAACAGAAGAGTCAAGAACAGCTTGATAAGCAATCTTTGTTGTCGATAGTGGCATGACCATTCCAGAATGTGACTAACCTTGACAAGACATAGTCGAGAAAGGTAGGGTCCAAGGATCGTTAAAATAGGAAGTGCGGAAATGAATGGACCTCTCTAACGAAACGAGCCTACTAGACATGGCATATATATGGTGAACCAGTGCCATGAATTCAAAGGTACCCATAAGGGATGAATACATTCTGACAACAATATTCTCAGTTTCCGAATGAGAATTGTTGATCATGGGGATCGACAGTCCAATGGATGCATTAGGGCTAGCATACGCAAAGGAAAATTGATCGATCATCACAATCTTCCCATCGTGAGGAAAGAAAATAGTGCGGAAGACAAATGATACGATTGAAGTCATAGCATAAGTGTTGAATAGCTGAGAGGGGGGGTGAATCAATTGTCACTGTTCTTAAACAATTATTCCCATTTCAAACTCTTTATAGAACACTCAAATATGATCACAATAATGCAGGGAAGTAAGCAATAGAATATTCAACATCAATCACACACATGAAATATACAGAGATAGATATTTCCTGAGGAAACCCATAAAGGGAAAAACCTCTTCTTCTTGATATGATAAGTAGTCTTTATTTTTTGTACATTATCATTCTTATGAGCACCAACTCCTTTTGAGGATACCACCTCTGTTTAGAAGCAGCAACTTGCTGAGAGCACCAACTCTCTAATTTCTCTAGCACCCACTAGAAGGAAGCACCAACTCCCTGAGTGTTCCAGCACCAATTGGATGGAAGCACCAACTTCCAGTTACATAGGCACCAACCTGTATAATAGAGAACAATAGTTCTCCCTTACACCACCCTGCCACCTTGTTTTTTCTAGCTGCAACCAGAGGGAAGCTACAACTCCCTATTTTCAAGCACCCACTTGAAACTCTGAGGACAACAATCTTCCCTAGCACCTGCCTACCACCCTAAAATATAAATATTTTCTTTCTTAAATTTATCATAGTGATACAACATTTATCAATGGCTTACCAGTATCATCACTATTCTGCTACACTGCTCTGCTTTGCTTGCATTAGTGTCTTTCTGCTCACATTACTTGTGCTTTTTGTTCTTCTACATTTTATGCTCTTTGTGCCATTTCAATTCTATGTGCTATGCCTTTGCATTCTCTTCACTGTGTCACTGTTCAACCCTTCAGGTTCTTCACTACATCTCGTCCTGTCTGCAGCCTCACTGACCAGAGAATCAACTGCCTCTTCTCTTTTCTACTTCTCTTTCACACGTCGAGTCCTCTGCATGATCATCATGGAAACTCTTCGTTTTCACTAGTGGTTATGCTGAATGCATTCATCATTAGTGGTCGTTTTCCTGAGATTCTTTGGCTTCTCTGGCAGTCACAACTCTTCGTCTTCTCTGTCAGTCATAGTCAGTGGATTTTGGCTTCTTTGTCTTCTAAGCCCCTTCCTTCACATGACCACTGGCAGAGACCAAACGCCTATTCAAAAGGTGCTTCCCGATCTCGTTCTAGTGAGCGCTAGTTCCATTTCTCGATATGACCTCGGGCTATGAAATTCACGTGACCATGCGATTGCGGGTGCGTCCATAGGCAGTTTGAGG
This sequence comes from Picea sitchensis, assembly GCA_010110895.2. NCBI lineage: Eukaryota > Viridiplantae > Streptophyta > Pinopsida > Pinales > Pinaceae > Picea > Picea sitchensis. The sequence continues at coordinate 21,855 of SNQJ01S0004586.1, read as the reverse complement.
GCAACCCACTTTTTTCCCCACAATTCACTACAAGCCTCCATGCATCCTTTCTCCAAAACTATGGTTTTGATTGCGGCCCGCTCATGAAAAATTAAGACCCGAGCATGTTCTAGCCCCGCAATGTGACGGGACCATTGATCTCACGATATTGACGGTGATCCTGAATGGATGGTTCAGATTTGATCTTTACACTCATATTTTTGTTGTTCAATCCGATGGCTAGGACTTAATCAAACATTGAGATGGACGACTATTGGAACTTCGCCCTTCGGAACTTCGGGATTTAAACTTTTCAAAATTACACTATCCTTCCACTATACCGTGATCAATGGTTGAGAATACACCCGAACTGATCTTTCATATCGGATGACTTGTGTCCTTGCTGAGGTGGTCTGTTGACGTGGGTGAGACATGTAGCGGTGTAGTGGAGTGTGAAGGAAAAGTGTTGTAGTGGAGTGTGACATGTAGCGGGTAGTGGAGTGTGACGTCGAAATAAGGAGGTGGTATGTATGAATGGTTTGGTGGTTTACTCGGAGAGGATATGAGGCGGTAAGTGGTAATGAGTGAGGGGGGTCTGAGTTAATAGAAAGGTGACACATATGAGGGTCCCACATGGAAAATACCACCATCTTGGACCCCCCCCCCCCAATGGTTAAAGGAAGAAATCTTGGGGGGGTCTGATATGCCCTATCGACCGTAGATCTGAGTGCCCAATTCTCAGCCACTGATATTACCACTCCCTTCTTCTATCTTATCCTGTCCTTCCACTTTACATTGATCTGACGACTGAAGTTTACTTCAGATGATTCGACGATTGAAGATTCATTTCGGCTCTCTGGGTCTCTGGACTTCAGAGATTTCAAATCTCGAACTGACGCTTTTCCCATACGCCAAACTTCTGGAGTTGACAATCCACTGACGCATGTCCCTCATCACATCGATGGTCCTCTTTCACTTTGGGAATTTGACCTTTCAACTAGATCAATGGTTCTGCATCCCCTTTCTTGATCAACGATCAAGATCTCCTTCGGGTCTCCGGACTTCAGAATTCTCAAGTCTCAACCTGAATTCTTGAAGTGAGATTTTTTCGAAGAGTAACCTCCTCACATATTTATACCCAAAATGAATTATGTTCGTTGGATTAGGATCTTAGATCAACGGCCCGATCTGTATGTGATGCATCTCTTCTATCTTATCCTGTTCTTCCACTTAGAATGATCCAATGACTGACGAAAATTCACATAACTCGCTTATCCTATCCTTCCACTCAAAAAAGATCCAATAGCTGACGAGAATTTGGGTTTGATCTGACGGATGACGATTATTCGGATAATCAATTGTCAACTCTTTATCCTCATTTAACTTACCCTTCAATTAATTCGATCCGATGGTCGACGGATATTCGGGTGATCGTTATCTCTGATCTTAGCACTTGCTTATCCTATCCTTCCACTAATTCAATCCGAAGGTCATTGCATTTTCTCCAGATCCGATGGTCCACATTCATTTTGGATTTTGGGCTTCGGATAATTCAACTTTCAAGATGCCAATTCTTTCGAACTGAGATTCCCTGAACGGTAACCTCCTCGCAAATCCATTGGATCTAACGGTTGCTGGTCTTTTGGATCGATGATCCAATGGCCACTTTATCTCTTCCTCCTGATCTTCTGATCTCTCCAACTTAGAATATTTTCTAAGTGTTCACGGATCTCAACCTTTTCTCCTTTTGCAAGTCCATCTCTTGGACTAGATTTGCAATTCTGGAAACTGCTATCGCTTCTGAGATTTCTCGTTTCTACATATTATTTGCTTCTTCTCCTGAGCTTATGTTTGTCCTGTAAAACATCAACGCTATTTTTCTTTCCATCAATGACAAGCACACTCTTTCCTGTAAAACATGCCAACAATCTCCCCCTTTGGCATTGATGGCAACCCTGAAAGGCTGCACTATTTTGCTTAGACCTCTCCAATTGTAGCATATAGACAACACCTTTTTCTCCCCCTTTGACATCAATGTCAAAGAAAAATAGGCTACCCCTGATCTTTTGCAGTACTTTTCAGAGGTATCAGATATTCAACCAATACATACTCCTCCTAACAGGATGGACTATTTAGCTTGACAACGGGGTCACGTCCAACTTCTAGCGTAGATACTCAAACTGAGCTTTTGCAAGCGGTTTAGTGAAGATATCAGCAATCTGATCTTTAGATGGAATATAATGCAAATAAACAACAGTGTTGGTCACCTGTTCCCTCAAGAAGTGATACTTGATGGGTATATGCTTGGTCTTGGAGTGAAATACAGGGTTCTTTGACACACTAATTGCACTGGTATTATCACAGTGAATTGGGATTGGTGCAGTATATTTTATCGCCAAGTCTGTAAGTTTTTGAATCATCCACAATACTTGGGTACATCAAGTGGTAGCTACAATGTATTCAACTTCTATAGTTGATAAGGAAATCAAACCTTGTTTCTTGCTCAACCATGATACAATGGAATCTCCTAAGAAGAATTCACCTCCACTCATGCTTTTCCTTTCATCCACGCAGTTAGCCCAATCGGCATATTAATAGACTGATAATTGAAAAATTTTATTCCTAGAATACCATAGGCCATAGTCCATTGTTCCTTTCAAGTATCTAAATATTCTTTTGAAAGCTAACAAATGGCTCTGTTTAGGTGCAGCCTGATACCTTCCTACCATTCCAACAACATGCTTTATGTCTGGACAGGATGCTATGATGTACAATAGGTTTCCTATCATAGACATATATGAACTCTGATCAACACCAGGTGAGTCATCATCCTTTCTTAATTTGCATCCAGTGACCATAGGTGTGCTCATAGGTGTGGAATCTTACATTTTAAACCTTTTCAACATTTCTCTTATATATTTCTCCTGAGAAAGAAATAATCTTTCAGACCTCTGAGTAATTTGCAAACCAAGGAAAACTGGCAATTCCCCTATCATAGACATTTCAAATTCAGACTGCATGGAAGAAGCAAACCATTGTACCAATGAAGCATTATTGCTTCTGAAGATGATGTCATTTGCATAGACCGACACAATGAGAAAATCATTACTCTATGTTTTGATATATAGATTGTTGTCAATTGTTCCTCTCTTGAACCTTTTGTCTTGAAGACACTTATCTAGTCTGTAATACCAGGCACGAGGATCTTGTTTCAACCCATATAAGGCTTTCTTCAGCTTGCAGACAAAGTTAGGGTTATCTGACATTTGGAAAGCCTCTGGTTGTTCCATATAGACTTATTCTTTCAGATCTCCATTTAGAAAAGCTGACTTGACATTCATTTGATAGACTTTAAATTGTTTATGACAAGCATAGGACAGAAACATTTTGATAGCTTCTAATCTTGCTACGGATGTAAATGTTTCATCAAAATCCAATCCTTCTATTTGAGCATATCCTTTGTAGACCAATCTAGCCTTATTTATTACAATATTTCCTTGTTCATTCATCTTATTTTTGTAGAACCATTTTGATCCTATTACATTTTTATCTGTTGGCCTAGGAACAAGTTCCCAAGTGTCATTCTTTTCAATCTGGTCTAGTTCCTCATTCATTGATTTTAACCAATTTATGTCTTTACTGGCTTCATCAAAGTTCTTGGGTTCCACCATGGATATGAGGGATATATGTGATTGCTCGGTGTCTTTGATTATCCTTCTCCCGGTTTGTACACTTTATCTTTCTCACCAACTATCTGACTTTCAGGATGATTCTTTTGAGTAATTCTAGAGGAAGGATTTTATGTTGATTGTTGTCCTGACACTTCTTATCTAGGTGTCTCTTCTCCATCTGATTCTTGGACCTGTTCATCTTCAGTTTCAGTTGTGTCCTCTGTAGTAGACTCAATATTTCTCACCTCTCTTGCTGGGACTCCTTCATCAACCTTTAAATCAATGCAATCAACTAATTTATGCAATCTTTTATTAAACCATCTATATCCTTTACTATTGGTAGAATATCCTAATAAGATGCCTTCATCAACCCTGTCATCATACTTGCCAAGGTTTTCATTATTATTCTTTATGTAGCACTTACTTCCAAAGACTTTGAAGTGTTTGATTGAAGCAGGTCTTCCATACCACAGTTCCTAAGGTGTCTTGTCACTATGTGTTCTGAGGTGCGCTTTGTTAAGAATATGGACTGTTGTGTGTATTGCTTCTATCCAGTAAGTTTGACCAATGGTCTTCTCATTCATCATTGACCTGGCCATTTGTTGAATTGTTTTGTTTTGCCTCTCAACTACTCCATTTTGTTGTGGAGTTCCTGGGATTGCGTATTCTTTCTTGATCCCATGTTTATCACAAAATTCCTTGAAATCACTTGACATAAATTCTCCTCCTCTTTCTGATATTATTGCCTTTAACTTCTTTCCTGTTTGATTCTCAGCTAAATCCTTAAATATTTTAAATTTCTCAAATGCTTCAGCTTTTTCTTTGAGAAAAGAAACCCAAGTGAGTCTGGAGTAATCATCAATGATCATAGTTTTCCTTCCCTGTGCCTTCCTGTCTTGATGATCCACATAAACCCATATGAACTAATTGGAGTGGTTTCTTTGTTGAAGTAGAGCTCTTGGATTTAAACTGTGTCCTGGATAGCTTTCCTACTTGGCAGGGTTTACACACAGAGTCTTGGGGCTTTGATATTCTTGGAAGATCTTTTATTGCCTCAAGTTTTTTGAGCTTGATCAAGTGGTCAAAGTTTAGATGTCCAATTCTATTATGCCATAACCATATTTCATCATGTTTTCTTAGATGACACTCTTCTTTATCTTCTTTCATCACATATACATTATTTTTTGTCCTTATGCCTTTAGCCACCACTTGTTTTGAGTTTACATATTTTATCTTACAATCCTTGGAAGTGAACACCACTTCACATCCTCTATCACACATTTGACTTACACTTAGAAAATTATGTTTCAGCCCATATACAAGTAGAACATCCTGGGATTTTCCTTTTCCATTACTCAAACTCACCATCCCTTTACCCTTGATTTTGCCTGGTTCATCATTTCCAAAGGTTACATTTCCTGTTTTTCTTTTACTTATAGACAGAAACTTATCTTTGTATCTAGTCATGTGCTTGGAACATCCACTGTCTATATACCAGGGGTCTTTTTGTTTTTGAGCTGAAAGTACTAGACCACATTTTTCACCATCTTTCTTTTTCCATGTGCTAGCATTTCTAGCTAAAGGGTTTATCCTTGGATCTGCCTTGTACTTCTTCAGATGGCAGTTTGCAGCTTTATGGCTGAAGTTATGACAGTTATAACATTCGAACTCATTGTTCAGTAGGTCGAAGTGATTGGTGCTACGTTGTCTACTCATTGACTACTTAGTTCTATGTTGTAAAGATTGTTTATTTCTTGACCTCCTTAGTTGCATGTCTCTAAACTTAATTTGAAAATTTGCAATCTTATGACCAAAATTAGAACAGTAAAAACAGTAACCATGGAAGAAATTTTGGTACTTGGAGGATGGCCTTCTTCTTGGAATTTGTTGCTCCATCTTCTGATATCTTTGTTTTTTATCAGGGATCATCTTGTATTTATTAGCTTTTGGTGACAAAGTACTCACATGGTCTGATTGTCTGTTGACTTGGAAATTGATCATCTTTACTAGCTCTTTTCTTTCTGTTTGTTTCCTGTGTGAACCACTTATATAAAATAAACCAGTCTTCAATAAGGGAGATATTTGTCTTCTCAGAATGTCATTTAGTTCTGTTGAGGCTTTAATGCTTGGAAGATTTTGGAGATACAATGCTTTAAACTTCTCCATCTCTTTTCTGGTTTTTACTACCTCTTCTTCCTAGGCTTCACGTCTTGACTTCTTTTCTGATAATTGTTGTTTCAGAATGTTCTTTGTTTTCTTTGTCTCTTCTAATTCCACTTTTAGCAGGGAAAATTCTTCATCAGGTTTTTTATTGTCTTTCTCGAACTGTATCAACAATTATTTTATTTTATTTCTCATTAGATCTAAGTATAGCAATTTCTTCTAGAGCACTAATCAACTATCCTTCCAAGTCAACCACAGCTTCTTCATCGTCAACATCACTTCCTGTGATTTTATTATCATAATCCTCTTTGTTCATAAGCATAAATTCATTAATATTATCTTCACAGGAAGAGTCACTATCTGTGTCTTCTGAAGAGACATCATTGTTTACACATAAACTTTTTTTTTTACCAAATCTCTTGGGTTTGTACTTATTTTCACCTTCAGAATTATGATCTTGTTTCTTGTGTGGGAACTTAGATGCAAAGTGACCTATCTTTCCACAGTTAAAACATTTGAATGGAAATTTGCCTTGGTACTTGCATGATCCTTTCTTTAGTCTTCTCACAAATTTTGCTTCAATTTCATCAGGCTCAGAATCCTCATTCTTATCTTCTTTAAATGATGCTTCTATAGAGGTGGGTTTATCTTTACCTATCCTCATTTCATAGGCAGTCAGAGTTCCTAGGAGTTGATCAATAGACCGAGATTTTAGAGCATTAAGTTATTCTACAGTAGAGATCTTTGGGTTGAACCTATCTGGCAGAGATCTCAAAATTGTTTGAACTAAAGAGACATCCTCAATTTTTTCACCAAGTCCTATCATTGCATTTACTTGTTCTTCAACTCTCAAAAATTACTTCCCAACAGTTTCATCCTATTTCATCTTTTGTTGTTCAAACTGTAATCTGTAGGTTTGAAGCTTGGCATCCTTTACCTTCTCATTACCTTCATAACTGTTAATGAGTTTGTCCCACATTTCTTTGGCAGATTTTAAGTGCATAACTTTTACAAAAAAAAGTAATGCAAGCCCACTAAGAATAGCATTCATAGCCTTAGCGTTGAAGTTGAATTCTATCTTGTCATCCTTAGAAGCTAGTACAACTGGCTTTACATAACCAATCTCTACCACATCCTAGACATCTGCACCTAAGGCCATTATGTAGGTTCTCATCCTAACTTTCCAGAAGGAAAAGTTTGTTCCATTGAATGGAGGGGTCTTATTGGTTGAAGTTCCTTCATGGATAGTCATGTTTAAGCTCTAGGATCTACCCTTAGATAAAAGGAATCGGTTATGATACCAATTGTTGGACAACTGAGAGGGGGGAGTGAATCAGTTGTTACTCTGTTTAAAACATTATGCCCATTTTAAACTCTTTACAACACACTCAATGACGATCAAAATAATGCAGGGAAGTAAGCAATAGAATATTCAACATCAATCACACACATGAAATATACAGAGATAGATATTTCCTGAGGAAACCCGTAAAGGGAAAAACCTCTTCTTCTTGATATGATAAGTAGTCTTTATTTTCTGTACATTATCATTCATAGGAGCACCAACTCCTTTTGAGGCTACCACCTTTGTTTTACAAGAAGAAACTTGTTGAGAGCACCAAATCTATGTTTTCTCTAGCACCCACTAGAAGGAAGCACCAACTCCCTAGTTTCTCTAGCACCCACTAGAACCTCTAAGGACAACAGTCCTCCCTTGCACCACCCTACCACCCTGTATTTTATGGCTGCAACCCGATGGAAGCTACAAATCCCTATGTTCAAGAACCCATGATTCAGGTGGATATATGTGGCCACCCACCTTTTCCAACTGGCTCAAAATAATTTTCTAGCAATTTTGGTAATTTACTATTTTTAGCAGTTTTTCGGGTCCTGAACTTCCAGAGCCGTTTTGAGGCCCTAAACAACGTTTTTTAGAAAAATGGGGAGAAACATGGATCTTAGTTTGATGTTGCTCACACAAAAATTTTAGTGCTCGAGTAGATATTTCTAACGGTGTACCGAACGCCCCAAACGGAGATCGTATGAAAAAGTTACGCCCCTGGGAAGCTGACGTATCAACTACCCCCGTCGGGGCTCGCAAACCATTTGGATTTTCATCTTCCGGGGTTAGCATTTTGGATTTTCCTTATGTTAAAAAGGCCTTAGAGCCTCATTGTAAATATCATCTTCTTGCAAATGCGATTAGCCATCACATCTCTTCTCATAGATAAGTTGCCACCATTCTAGAGAGTCTTTCACTCTATATATTTACAGTCTTTGTACATTTCTTTCATTAATAGAAATCGTGTATTATTGTATCTCTGTGTTTATGGTTGCATCTCTGATACATTTATGTTATATTATTGGATATTTGCGATATCTCTGTGCACTTATTTATTATATCTCCGCTCTCATTTCATGCCGAAATTAATCTGGATCAGTGGTATCAGAGAAGGCTGCTCTTGATCATTTTTCAGTTCATGTCCTCGACGAGGTTCGAGTATAGAAAGTTGGGTCTCAAGCTTGTCTCTCTTGAAGACAATCACTCTCACACACCCAAGAAACCCTCTATGGTGGAAGAAAAGAAAAACCACGGCGTAGACGATCCTATCAATCTGTTGCTTGAGAAAGCTCCCACGCGACAGAGGGACGAAATGATGGATAATTGTTCCCACATCCTACAACGCCTATCGATAGCAACAGACGCATATTCATCAAACAACCACTTTGGAAGAACCTCTTCTTTCAAGTTACAAGTTAATTTTGATATTCCCATATTTGAAGGTCAGATAGATGCAGAAGCCCTAGACAAATGGTTAAATCTGCTAGAAGGTTATTTCTCTATTCATAATTTTTCCGACAGAGAAAAGATCACCTTCACACTCCTTAAATCTCTCCCTCATGTCAAACATTGGTGGGAAACTTACTAGGAGTAGAGTTCCACAGAGGAGTCTAGAATATATGGGGCCGAGCCCACTTGGGATTTTTTTGTGGATGCGGTAAAGGAACAATATTACCCTATTGGAAACTATGAGGACCAATACATGAGACGAACCACACTGTGGCAAGAGAGGGGCCAAGAAGTTCTGGAGTTCACTAATACCTTCCATACCTTGCGCACCAAGATGGGTATCAAAGACTTTGAACAACATTTGGTTCTGAAATACCGTGGGACTCTACACAGATACATCCAAACTGAAATGGATTTTTTGTACATCTCATCACTCGGTGCTGCTTATCGATATGTTGTTAAAATCAATCAGAAGTTTAAGAACCAGAACAAACGGAATTTTGGATCTGTAAATCTGCAAAAAACAAAGTATGATAAAGACGGCCCTAATAAACAGTCTCCTAAAAACCAATCTAAGCCATAAGAGAAGAAGGGTCATGAAAAGATGAAGAAGGACACCGAGAAATGGTGCGATTTCCACAAAATCCCCTGGCACAACACCGATGATTTTCACTCAAAACAGTCATTGGTGGCCAAGATCAAAGACAAGGAGCTGAACCTTGATTTGGAATCTAATTCTGAAAATACTAGTAAGAGACAGATTATCGACGCAAACCCCACTGCTATTGTCGCAGCCATAACAATTCAACCAGAAGAACCAACAGATCCTGAAGAGGGGGAGCACCTTTTTCATTCACAGATGTGGGTGAAGGGGACCCCGTTGCATTTTATTTTTGATAGTGGAAGCCAAAAGAACCTCATCTCAGCAAAGGTCATCAAATAGTTGGGATTGTCAACAACACCACACCTGCATCCATACAACATCAGGTGGCTTTGCCAAGGAAGAGATCTTCGTGTCAGCCATCAGTGTCAATTTTCATATGGCATCCAACCCTTCAAGGATGAGGTATTATGTGATGTTTCCCCAGTGGATGTTTGTGATGTTCTCTTAGGCCAGCCATATATGTGGAAGCGCCATTCTATTTATGAGTCTCGACCCCATAGTGTCATTATTACTTTGGGGGGTCATCTCTACAGAATACCAAAGGTAATTCCAACTATTGTCCCACCTAAAAAGTGTTGCAAGGTAGTATCTCCTACTACAAAATTTAGATTTTTCACAATCTGTTCAAAAGGTGAATAGAAGGATATTGCAACCACTACAGCCTTGGCCCAAGCACCTTCTATCCAACAGAATCAGGGCGACAAGGTTGCACCAAAGTGCAAAGATTCCTTCTTCACACAGTCATCTCATGTAGCCAAACTGGTTAAAAAGGTCCAACCCTTCTAGCCACAGATTCGTGACAACCTTCAACAAACCAAGCGGCGCGACATCTCTAGCAAGGCAAGTAGCTCACCAAGATTCAGATTCAGAAATCGCTTTCCCCTCTCCCCGGGGAACTCAACGCAATGGAGAACATTGCTTCCTAAGGAGGGAGGATTGATTCAGGTGGATATCGGTGGCTACCCACCTTTTCCAATTGGCTCAAAACAATTTTCTGGCAATTTTGGTAATTTACTATTTTTAGCAGTTTTTCGGGTCCTGAACTTCCAGAGCCATTTTGAGGCCCTAAATGACGTTTTTTGGGAAAACGGGGATCAACATGGAACAAAGTTCATGTTGCTCACACAAATGTTGTATTCCTTGGATAGATATTTCTAACGGCGTATCAAGCGCCCCAAACGGAGATCGTATGCAAAAGTTACGCCCTTGGGAAGTTGACGTATCAACTACCCCCATCGGGGCCTGCAAACCTTTTGGCTTTTCATCTTCTGGGGTTAGGGTTTTGGATTTCCCTTATGTTAAAAAGGGCCTTAGAGCCTCATTGTAAAGATCATCTTCTTGTGAATTTGAGTAGCCATCACATCTCTTCTCAGAGATAAGTTGCCACCATTCTAGCGAGTCTTTCACTCTGTATTTTTACAGTCTCTGTATAGTTCTTTCATTAATAGAAATCGTGTATTACTGTATCTCTGTGTTTATGGTTGCATCTCTGATAAATTTATGTTATATTATTGGATATTCACGATATCTCTGTGCACTTATTTATTATATCTCTGCTCTCATTTTGTGTCGAAAATAATCCGAATCAACCCACTTGAAACTCTGAGGACAACAGTCCTCCCTAGCACCTCCCTACCACCCTGAAATATAAATCTTTTCTTACGGCAATTTATTACAGTGATGTTGTGTATATCAACGGCTTACCAATCTCATGTTCTACTACACTGCTCTACTCTGCTGCATTAGTGTCCTCCTGCTCGCATACCTATGCTTTCTATTGTCCTATGTTTTAGGCTATGTGCACCATATCAATTCTATGTGCTATGCCTCTGCATGCTCTTCATTGCGTCACTATTCTACACTTCAGGTTGTTCACTGTGTCTCGTCCTATCCACAACATAGCTGATGAGAGAATCAACTCCCTCTTCTCTATTCTACATCACTTTTACACGCCAAGTCCTCTGCATGATCATCATGGAAAATCTTCGTCTTCTATGGCGGTTATGTTGAATGTGTTCATCATCAGTGGTCGTTTTCCTAAGATTCTTTGGCTCTTCTGGCACTTGAAACTCTTCGTCTTCTCTGTCAGTTACAATCAGTCGTCTTTGGATTCTTTGGCTTCTAAGCCCCTTCCTTCACGTGACCACCGGCGGTAACCAAATGCTTATTCAAAAGGTGCTTCCCGATCTCGGTCTAGTGAGAGCTAGCTCCATTTCTTGATATGACCTTGGTCGATGAACTTCACGTGACCATGCGATTGCAGGCATGTCCATAGGCGGTTTGAGGGAAACCTGCTTTTCTCCACATAATTCACTACGAGCCTCCATGCGTCCTTTCTCCAAAATCGTGGTTTCGATTGCGGCCCTCTCAAGCAAAATTAAGACCCAAGCATGTTCTAGCCCTACAATGCGATGGGACCATCGATCTCACGATATTGTCAGTTCTCCTGAGTGGACAGATGAGATTGGATGGATTATTTCATGGAAACAAATCAAGGGTCATATTTGATCCTTACACTCATCTTTTCATTGTTTAATCCGATGGCTAGGACTTAATCAAACATTGAGATGGACAGCTATCAGAACTTCTCCCTTTAGAACTTCGGGATTTCAACTTCTCAAACTTACACTATCCTTCCACTGTACTATGATCAACAGTTGAGAATACACATGAAGTGATATTTCATATCGGACGACTCATGTTCTTGCTGAGGTGGTCTGCTGACTTGGGTGAGATGTGTAGGTAGTGTAGTGGAATGTGGAAGCAAAGCACGATAGTGGAGTGTGACATGTAGTGGGTAGTGGAGTGTGACGTCGGAGTGCGAAGGTGGTATGTATGAGTGGTTTGGTTGTTTGCTTGGAGGGGGTGTTAGGCGGTAAGTGGTAATGAGCGAGGGGGGTCTGAGTTAACAGGAAGGTGACATGTATGAGGGTCCCACATGGAAAATACCACCATCTCATACCCCTTCCCCACAATTAAAGGAAGAAATCTCAAGGAGGTCTGATATGCCCTGTCAACAGTAGATATGAGTGCCCAATTCTCAGCCGTTAAGATTAGCGCACCCTTCTTCTATATTATCATGTCCTTCCACTTTAGATTGATCTGATGGTTGAAGTTTACTTCAGATGATCCGACGATCGAGGATTCATTTCGGCTCTCCGGGTCTCCGGACTTCGGAGATTTCAAATCTCAAACTGACACTTTTCCCATACACCAAACTTCTGGAGTTGTCAATCCACTAACGCGTGTCCCTCATCACATCAACGATCCTCATTCACTTTGGGAATTTGACCTTTCAACTAGATCAACAGTTCTACGTCCCCTTTCTCGATCAACAGTCGAGATCTCCTTCAGGTCTCCAGACTTCGAAATTCTCAAGTCTCAACCTGAATTCTTGAAGTGAGATTTTTTCAAAGAGTAACCTCCTCATATATGTATACCTAAAATGTATGACGTTCGTTGGATCAGGATATTAGATCAACGGCCCGATCTGTCTACGATGTAGCTCTTCTAGCTTATCTTGTCCTTCCACTTAAAATGATCCAATGGCTAACGAAAATTTGCATACCTCTCTTATCCTATCTCGAAAATGATCCGACGGTTGACAGGTATTTGGATAATCAAATTCTCAACCCTTTAGCCCCGTTTAACTTACCCATCAATTAATTTGATCCGACGGCTGACGGATATTTGGATGATCATGATTTCACATCCCAGCCCTCGCTTATCCTATCCTTGCACTAATTCAATCCAACGATCATCGCATTTTCTCTAGATTCGATGGTCCAAATTCATTTCGAATTTCGGGTTTCAGGTGATTCAACTTTCAAGTTGCCAATTCTTCCGAAGTGAGATTCCTCGAACGGTAACCTCCTCGCAAATCCACTGGATCTAACAGTTGTTGATATTTTGGATTATTGATCCAATGGCCATTGTCGCTCTTCCTCCTGAGCTTCTGATTTCTCAGACTTAGAAGATTTTCTAAGTGGTCTTGGGTCTCAATCTTTTCTCCTCCTGCGAGTTTGTCTCTTGGACCTCATCTGCAATTCTAGAAACTGCTATCTCTTCTGAGCTTTCTTGTTTTTGCATATGGTTCACTTCTCCTCCTGAGCTTATGTTTTTTCCTGTAAAACATCAACGTTGTTGTTATTGCCATCAATGAAAAGCATGTGCTTTCCCTTAAAACATGCCAACAATCTCCACCTTTGGCATTGATGGCAACCCTAAAAGGCTGCGTTATTCTGCTTGGACCTCCAACTGTAGCATCCGGACCACTCCTTTTCTCCCCCTTTGACATCAATGTCAAAGAAAACATGCTCCCCCTAAGTTGTTGCAGTACTTTGTGGAGGTATCAGATATTCAACCAACACATACTCCCCCTAATAGGATGGACTCTCTTAGGTTGATAATGGGGTCACGCCCAAATTCTGGCGTAGATACTCAAACTGAGCTTTTGCAAGCAGTTTAGTGAAGATATCAGCAATATGATCTTTGGATGGAATATAATGCAAAGAAACAACAGTGTTGTTCACTTGTTCCCTCAGGAAGTGATACTTGATGGGTATATGCTTGGTCTTGGAGTGAAATAAAGGGTTCTTTGACACACTAATTGTACTGGTATTATCACAATGAATTGAGCAACATATTTTACCTCCAAGTCTGTAAGTGTTTGAATCATCCACAATACTTGGGTACAGCAAGTGGCAGCTGCAATGTACTCATCTTCTATAGTCGATAAGGAAATGCAGCCTTGCTTCTTTCTCAACCATGCTACAAGAGAATCTCCTAAGAAGAATGCACCTCCACTCATGCTTTTCCTTTCATCCACACAGTTAGCCCAATCAGCATCTAAATAGACTGATAGTTGAAGATTCTGATTCCTAGGATACCATAGGCCATAGTTCATTGTTCCTTTCAAGTATCTGAATATTCTTTTCACAACTAACAAATTACTTTGTTTAGGTGCAGCCTGATACCTTCCTACCATTCCATAAACATGCATTATGTCTGGACGAGATGTTGTGATGTACAATAAGATTCCTATCATAGACCTATAGAACTCTAATCAACATCAGGTGAGTCATCATGCTTTCTTAACTTGCATCCAGTGACCATAGGTGTGCTCATAGGTGTGGAATCTTCCATTTGAAACCTTTTCAACATTTCTCTTAGATATTTCTCCTGAGAAAGAAATAATCCTTCATACCTCTGAGTAATTTGCGGACCAAGAAAAAATGGCAGTTCCCCTATCATAGACATTTCAAATTCAGACTACATGGCAGAAGAAAGCCATTGTACCAATGAAGCATTATTGCTTCCAAAGATGATGTCATCTACATAAACCAACACAATAAGTAAATCATTACCCTCTGTTTTGATATATATATTGTTGTCAATTGTTTCTCTCTTGAACCCTTTGTCTTGAAGATACTTATCCAGTCTGTAATACCAAGCACGAGGAGCTTGTTTCAACCCATATAAGAATTTCTTCAGCTTGCAGACAAAGTCACGGTTATATGACAGTTGGAAACCCTCTGGTTGTTCCATATAGACTTATTCTTTCATATCTCCATTTAGAAAAGCTGACTTGACATCCATTTGATAGACTTTAAACTATTTATGACAAGCATAGGCAAGAAAAATTCTAATAGCTTATAATCTTGAGAGGGTCGCAAATGTTTCATCAAAATCCAGTCCTTCTATTTGAGCATATCCTTTGCAAACCAATCTAGCCTTATTTCTTACAATATTTCCTTGCTCATTCATCTTATTTTTGTATACCCATTTTGATCCTATTACATTTTTATTTGATGGCCTAGGAACGAATTCCCAAGTGTCATTCTTTTCAATCTGGTCCAGTTCCTCATTCATTGATTTTAACCAAGTTACGTATTTACTGGCTTCATTAAAGTTCTTGGGTTTCACCATGGATATGAGGGCTATATGTGATTGCTCGGTGTCTTTGATTATCCTTCTCCTGGTTTGTACACCTTTTTCTTTCTCACCAATTATCTGACTTTCAGGATGATTATTTTGAGTAATTCTGGAGGAAGGATTTGATGTTGATTATTGTCCTGACTCTTCTTTTCTGGGTGTCTCTTCTCCATCTGATTCTTGGACTTGTTAATCTTCAATTTCAACCATGTCCTCTGTAGTAGACTCAATATTCCTCACCTCTCTTACTGGGACTCCTTCATCAACCTTTAAATCAATGCAATCAACTAATTTATGCAATATTTTATTAAAGCATATATATCCTTTACTATTGGTAGCATATCCTAAGAAGATGTCTTCATCTGCCCTATCATCACACTTGCCAAGGTTTTCATCATTATTCTTTATGTAGCACTTACTTCCAAAGACTTTGAAGTGTTTGATTGAAGCAGATCTTCCATACCACAGTTCATAAGGTGTCTTATCACTATGTGGTCTGAGGTGGGCTTTATTAAGAATATGGATTGTTGTGTGTATTGCTTCTACCCAGTAATTTTGACCAATGTTCTTCTCATTCATCATTGACTTGGCCATTTGATGAATTGTTCTGTTTTGCCTCTCAACTACTCCATTTTGTTGTGGAGTTCATGGGATTGAGTATTCTCTCTTGATCCCATGTTTATCACAGAATTCCTTAAAATCACTTTACATAAATTCTCCTCCTCTGTCTGATCTTATTGCCTTTAACCTCAACTACTCCATTTTGTTGTGGAGTTCATGGGATTGAGTATTCTCTCTTGATCCCATGTTTATCACAGAATTCCTTGAAATCACTTTACA
>SNQJ01S0004585.1:376487-394291 GCA_010110895.2 Picea sitchensis | reverse complement strand
AAATATTTGGGGGTTCTAATTATATTATAATGTGGCAGGATGATCGTGGAAAAGGGCTAGCCGCAAAACATGTAAATGATTATCAATTTCCACTTTCATTTTACGTTGTTTTTATTATTTGCTTATATAATTTTATTGAAATAACATTGTTTCTGCTGAAATTATATGTAGTCAACAGGCCATGTGGATCATGATTCCACCGATGAGGAGGGGTTTTATTCTTGTGCTGATCCGATCCTCTCATTAAAAAAAAAATCATTAAAGATAACAAGGAACTATTTAGCTTGTTAGATCGTCCAGAACAAACTCCGGACGTCAAAGAAAGGATCAAGCTCCTTATGTCACAACTTAACACATATAAGGTAATAACCATAATTTATTATTATTTTTTTTTAATGCACTCATATGTTCAATTATGATACTTTGTTCTTTAACTTTTACATTATCTCACGAAAAAGCATTTTCTTTTTTATAAAGGAATATTTGGAGCCTGTTCATCCCGGGGTTGGTAGTAGTGGCGCTACAGAGACGCTACAGAGTCCTGATGCGGGTGGTCATACAACTGCTAGAGCACTATTTACTTCTCCATCTTCCACACCTCATTTAGATAGGAGCCATGACACGCACCGTCATGCATCCACACCTCAATCAGAGTCTAGAGATGGTGGTAGAGATGAGGATCATAGTGATGTGGTTGAGATGGTTGCATTTCCTAGAGCTAGACGTGTGACAAGCATGGGGACCCTTCCATGCACATTTTTGGTCGACGATAATGGACTTCCATTAAAACAATAAAGACTCCCAGGTAGTTTCAATTCATATTTTAATTGTTTAATGTTGTCCTCATATAGAAATCGTCTAGATTATTAATTTTAAATTAATGATCATATATTTTTGTGTGTAGGAAACGACCTTTTTTATAGGCACGTAGAGAGAAAGGCCTTGTCTATTTTTGGGGAAACCTTACACATGAGGTGGAATTTCCAGAATTCCAACCTCAAAAAGGAACTTATGGATTATCTTGAAGGCCTCTTTGGTGTAGACACATTCAATACAAAAGCGGTCACATCTGCAACGGGTGATTATTTAAAATATACCTGGGATGTTTATAGATGAAGCTTGGAAAGAAATCCTAGATATGAGCATCCTCCCTCAATTCCAGAGAGGGAGTGGAAGGCGATCATTGATGATGCAAAAGAGAATATTTTGAAAAAATCAGGAGAGCAAATAACTGGTACACCAAGGTAAATTACAATTTTTTGAATTCAATACTAGCTTTATTTTTCTTTAGATCTAAATAAAAGTGTGGTTATATATAACATACTTGAAAATTTTGATGATAGGTTGCCTGACACTTCGAAGGAAACCAAAGAAAGGATTGTCAAACATGGCCAACACAAGCTATGCTAGGGTGGCTACTCGAGGTTACAGTCACGAATCGTAAGTACCCAAACATCTTAAGAATATTATTTGTATCACTTTACAACTTTAAGGTAATTGCAACCAAAAACATTAAAAAACCATACGCTTATGCAATGTAGGGCGATGGATTCGAAACTGAAACCACAGAAGAAGACCTCCAAATTGGTTACAAGTACGGTTATAAAGCCGTGGTTGATCGTAGGAAAAGAATGGAGTAGACCCCAAGATCCAATTTGTGGGATAAGGTAAATAAAAATCAGTCCACATTAAACTTTTGTTACTTATAAAATACGTAAATGTTTGATATCGTCCATAATTTAATGTCTTACTTTGTTTTAATCAGGGGAGCAACACAATCAATGAAACCATTAGTACTGAAAAACAGAGCGTTGATAGTAAAATGTAGCCATAAGATCATGGTGCTCCCCAACAACACCATCCCAGTGAGGTGCAACCCCAAGTTGTTCCTGTGATTGAGGCCCACGACGGTAAAATGTCTATATATTAATCATATACTTAATAATTTTGTACTTATAAATTTTGACGTTTCAATGGTAGAGAATGTCATAGATGATCATCCTCGACCTGAAGATCAAGTGAACAGGCTGACATCCATTCCAACGGTGTCGACTAGAGGACCAAGTAAATAATTACATTGCAGAGTTTTTTTTTAATATTAATGAACTACTTCAATGATATTTAAAAATTGGCCATATAAATTTAATATTTTTTATTTTTTTAGGTGATGCCCCTCACAGAAGCATCCATGTCATGAGTACGAGACCAGATATACTCGACGTGAAATGAATGAAACAACATCATCTTATGAAGAGAACCCAGTAAACGAAGACATGGACATGGATGATTTGCTTAAGAAATGGAAAGAAAAAAAGAAGACTAAAGGAAATTCATGATCATCATGTAATAATTTTATAAGATAGTTAGATGTACATTATATAGCTGATAATATACACAAGGCTATTTCTATGGCTTGTTTATATCTGTGAATGTAATTTTGTTATACAGTTAATGATAATTCCATCTTCTGTTAATGATGCAACTTCCAAAATCTTGTGACATGATATATGCAACCTTGAAAGTCTTGTGACATGTTTCATTGTGTCTCACATGACAAAGAGAATTACCATTCATTTCATTGTGTCATGGACATGGTGTTGCTACTCAAAATTGCCTCAAAGCCTACTTATTCATTCCTCAGTGATATGTACAATGATGTTGAACCTTCCACAAATCATTGCGAGCAGAAAAATAAGCCAAGGACATGAACCCAAGGATTTCAATGTTTGGTCTTGTGATTCCACAAGGTGGGACACAAAGAGGAATTGTTTCCATGCATAAAAATGCTAAATACCTTGATTGAGAATGCGGATCTAACAAGTTTAACATTTAAATCATAGAGTGATGACATAATCGAGCAATATGGGTGGTCATAGATGTTTAGCTATTATTCAGTCATTTAACCTTTTAATGTCTTTGAAAAATGTAGGTTTGAAGGGTGGTCACCTCCACGATCCAAAACACATTTCCAAAAAGGTGTCCAAACCAATCAAAATTATGAATGGCCTATTTTTAAGAATCTTTACCTTCTCCTTGCACAATAAATAAATAGAATAATAGATTAAGACTTCAATTTCTTATTGTAAAACCTCCTATCTTAGCATAGTTTAATATTTTAATCATTATATTATATTCGTATATTAAGAAAATTTTACACGGTTGTCCCTAATATGCTAACAATTGTCCTTGGAAAATGATTAGGGCCCAAATACCAATCGCTATCATGCCAAACCTCACAATGGATTCGATATTATACTTTTGGGCTAAATATTCCATTTATAAAGCTTGTTTGGTGGTTTCAAACCCTATGCATGGTCCATGAACCATAAAGAATATTTTAACACCCACAATACATTGGATTTTATCCTTGGACCATGGGAAATATCTTAATAACCATCTAGAGTGGAAAATATCATAATGGTTCTCAAGTGATCTTTTTCCCAATAAAAGATCAAGCTGCGGACATTTTCACAAAGTCTCTTAAAGAAGTGAAGTTTTCCAAACTTTGATCTATGTTAGGAGTTTAATAAGTTGTCATTAAGGGGGAATATTCTCTAATTCCTCCTTCTTTCTCCTATTGTGTCACCTTTGTAAATCCTTCAAACATATCCTAGGTTTTTCTTAAGGGGGGATGTTAGGATATTTCGACACTTAGGAGATTTAATATAAAATTGGTCTAATGTGTCTTTATCCTAACATGGATAAGGCCTTGAATCCCATCCTTGGTCAAAAATTTCTCCTAATTGTATATGTATCCCACTTGGTGGCTAAATATCTCCTTTGAAGGATGCATGTAATGGTTTAAGACCCCATTTTAGCCCATGAGCCCTCAAATATTAATTTAGTTGATATGTCTCTTATTTTCACTACTTTACCATGGTCAAGACACCAAGATCCATCCTTGGTATTAAAAAACTACTAAAGGCACCCATATCCCATTTTGAGATCAAAGATCCTTTTTAGAGGTCCTATGTGGTGATTTGAGTCCATGTTCATGGACAATATCCTTAAAATATTTATATATGACTTGAGTCCCTTTATTTTATCTCCTTGTCATGGTTATGACCCCTAGACCTATCCTTGGTGCATGAAACCACCTAACGTCACACATATCCCAATTGGAGGCCAAATATCCCCTTGAAAGAAACTTTTTAGTGGTTCAAGCACATGTGCATGGTTCATGAGCATTAAAAGTTTCATTTAGATCTTAAGACCCTTTATTTTCTCACATGACCATGGTCTTAGTTTCCAAATCCATCCAATGCATCTAAAGTTTTCTAACATTTCCCAAATCTCATTCATATGTTAAACATTATAATCCCTAAAATACTAATTTAGATCATACAACCCTTGTTTTCCTTCATTGACCATGGTCAAAGCCTTGAGACCCATGCCTACTATGAAAATTCTCTTAATGATGCCTATATCTCACCAAGAGGCCAATGATTTGAGTTTGTATGGTGGTTTGAGTCCTTTTTCATGGAATAGGGCCCTAGAAGCTTCATTTACAGCCAAATCTATGAGATCCATATCTTTTATGTAAAGCCTCCTAAAAGTACCAATATCGCACTCAAGGACAAAGTTAATTTCTAAAAGTTTTTTTTTAGTTGTTTGAAGAATATTCCATGTCCCATAAGATTATTTACACTCATTTATGGATTAAGGACCTTATTTTCATCCCCTAATCATGGTCAGGGCCCGAAGACCCATACCGGCTACACAAAAAATCCTAATGTAAACCCTTTCTCATTCATATGAAAAATATCCCCTTTAAAGGGATGATGTTGTAGTTAAAGGCCTTGATCATACTTTATGGATTAATGACCCTATTTTCATCACATAATAATGGTCCAGGCCCCAACATAAATCCCTACTACACAAAAAATCCTAATGGAAACTTCATCCAACCCGTATGCAAAATATCCCTTTTAAATGTCTCATGTTGTAGTTCATGGCTTTAATCATGGCCTATTAACCCAATAATATTTTTTCAATCCCTAATTCCTTGGATTTATCCCCCAACCATGGTTAAATCCTTCATAGCCATCTTTGATACACAAAATATTATAACAATACCCATATCTCACTCAAAGGTTCATGATTCCCTATAGACAACATGTTATGTGGTTTAGGGCATTGATTTTGTCCCTTAATCCCTAAAGGATTCATAAATGACCTAAGGGCCTTATTTTCCTCACTTGACCATGGATAATTACTTAATGCACATGTCCCTAGTGCAAAATATTTCATAATGGTACACATATTCAACTTGAAGGCCAAGTATTTCCTCTAAAGGGATTATGTTGAAGGTGATGTTCATGGATATTGAGACTTACAAATCCATTTATGGAATAAGGCCCTTATTGTCCTCCCTTTGTTATGTTAAATTCCTTGAGACCCATTCCTACTATGAAAAAAATCATTATTATACCCATATCCTACTTATATGAAAAAGATTCACTTTAAAGGAACTATGTTGTAGTTTGAGGCCTTGATCATGGCCTATTAGATCAAGAATATTAACTTAGGTCCTAATTCCCTTGACTTCTGATCCAACCATGCTAAAGGCTCTAGTACAGATCCCTAATGCATAAAACCTTCTAATGGCATCCACATACCACTCTAATGATAATGATATCTTATATAGGGCATGTTTTGTGGTTTGTGGCCTTGTCCATGGCCCTTGTAGGTCCCCGAAGATTCATTTAGATCCTAAGGGATTTATTGTCCTCTCATGCACATTATCAAGGCATTGAGACCTGTCCCCATTATCCAAGGAATTATCAGAGAAAACATGTTCCACTTGGAGGATATGGTAATATTAATATTAAAATTGCAGCCTAAAATAATTTTTTAATTTATTTTTTCAAATAAATATTGTTCGTCGCAATTGCGACGACAATCTATATTGTTGTGATGCTTTTTCCATATAAACAACGAAAGTTGTCGTCGCAATTATGACTACCGCTTATATTGTTGCGACACTTTTTCCATATAAACAACGAAAGTTGTCGTCCCAATGGCGACGACAACTTATATTGCTGCGATGCTTTTGCTATATAAACAATGAAAAGTTTTCGACGCAATGGCGATGATAACTTATATTGATGCGACACATTTGCCATATAATCAACGAAAGTTGTCGTTGCAAGTGCAATGACAACTTAAATTGTTGTGACGTATTTGCTTCATAAAAATAAAAAGGTTGTCATTGCAAGTGCGACAAAAACTTAAATTGTTGTGATGCATTTTCTATATAAGCAACAAAATCTTTCATCGCAACGGTCATCTCAATTGTGACGAAATGTTGGTTTCACTTAGTTTTCCTATATTCTCGTATTAGCGACGATATTTCTTTTTTGTTGCAATTGTGAGAAGTTCCTTTGGGTTGTTGCTCTTGCGACGATAATTCAATTTTGTCACAGCTTCCACGTGACATAAAATGACATTTCAGAGACTTAAGATTCGTCACAATATCCACAACATAGCATCGCAAGAGCATCGAAATAGTCATCGCAAAATGAGCCAAATTTGCTAGTGTGGGCCTTTTCTCCTACTTGCTCGTGCAATTCTCCGAAGTGTCGAATTCGTGAAGTGAGAGATCTGGTGATGCATGGCCTCTTGTTATGGAGGACCGATATTTACTTCAAGAGTTCGGGATTCAGGCCTTTCGGGAATCCTTTTCACTCAAATTCTTCTTTTTTCTCTCGGAGTACGAGATTGCCTGACATGTGTCGCCTGCTGAAATATCAGTGAACACAAGTGATTGTGGCCTAACAAATAGCAGGTACTTTAATTTCCTTTCTGATCCCCGCAATGCGAAGATGATTATTCATAGCAGGATTGATATGCACTGTTGATTTGTTTCTCTAGCAAGATCAACGATTGTCGATTGTGGGATCACAACTTGTGGAAACTTTAAAGTGTATCTCGATCCCCGCAATAAATCCCCACCATCAATTTCTCTATGATGCGATATGGTGGTCGTTACTTAATCTTGCTTATCTGACGGTTGATCCTTCTCTCGCTCAGATCTTACGGCTGAAAAATGAATCTATTCACCTGCTAGTATTTCGAACCCAAAAGGGGATGCACTTGGACATTTGTTGTGCATACCATAGTATTGTACGACCTGTTGTGGGATCAGGAAACAAAATAACCAGTAATTCGAGACAAAATGATGATGAGAGCTCATCCTTCTTCGAGAAAAATAGAAAAGCTTCGGGCCAGGACTTGGTCAGGATAGACACCAAGGCAAACCAGGTTGTCAACAAGGGGGGAAAATAACTTTATCAATTAGAGGGAAAGATTATAGGACTTGGTGGTGTAGAAGAGAGAGAGAGAGAGATGAGGAAAGGGTATAGACTTAGGTATAAACAACAAACACATATGACTCTTGAAAACTACATGTGATAACACATCTAGGGAAAAATTTCACTAATAGTCCATAATGCCCAAGAATTATATCCGTTAAAAACTCACTAGAGTCTGATATGGTTCTTCTTTGCCGACTTTTTTTATCAAGGCCTACTTATCTTCCTCATAAATCAAACTAGAGAATGAGATTTAAAACTTGATCACTTATTCTATTCTAGCATGAGTATCTTACTTGAAAAGGGAGGAAAATTGTTTTATACCTTCAAATGCCATGCCATGTCCTTGAAATGTGTAACCCAAGTACCATCTTCCTCATTAATTTTTCAAAAATATTTTATACTATTTCAATAGTTTGCATACCTATGAAAGAATTTAGTATTCTTTTATAGGTATGAAAACTCCGCAGAGAAGATTCTTCCATAAGGTCATCAAATATTTTTCCATAATAATAACTATTCCAATTGATTTAAAAAATAACTCCATGATACCCTTGAATTCCTCAACAACCCTTGTGGTACCTTCACGAAAAATAAAAATATTGTCTACAGACAATAAATCTGTGATGTTGCACGAAACTCCAATGGGAGACCCCTTTATACTACCATTTCCTTCTACTTCTTTAAGTATATTACTTAACCCTTCAACTACTAAAATAAAATTAAGGTGAGATAGGAGATATCCCTATCTAAGGACACTCCCTGATATGAAGAAATAGGTTGTTTCTCCATTTAATAAAAAATAAATCTATCGAGGAAATGTACATGATTATATGAACAACAAACTAGGGACAAAATCCTAAATGTATAAGAATAAATCTAATGTAAATCCAACTTACCCTCTCATAGGCTTTGGATAGATCCACTCTCATCACCATTAATATTTGATTTATGAACTTTATTGAATGCATGCATTATTGTGATACCCAAACTACCTCATGGCTCTAAGAATCCATATCCTTCTCTTGATATTTCATTTAGGAGAACACTTCTCAAGCTTCTGGAAATGACCTTTGAGATAATTCTATATATGAAATTGCATAAAGAGATGGGTCTAATTTTTTCAAATGTTGTAGGATTATCTTCTTTAGGATGCTAGGAATTTTTTATTGAAGTCTCCCAACATTTTTCCTTAAGTTCTTGAAGTTTCCACCACTTTTTGTAAATATTCCTTTATAAATTATTAACATCCCACGAAAAGTTCCACCAATATTCCATAATTCCCAAGAATTATATCCATTAAAAACTCTCTAGAGTCTAATATGGTTCTTCTTTAAAAACTTCCTTTATCAAGGCCTAATTATCTTCCTCATAAATGAAACTAGAGAATGAGATTGACAATTGGATCACTTATTCTATTGTAGCATGAATATCTTACTTGAAACGAGAGGGAAAATGTTTTAAACCTTCAAATTCCATGCCATGTCCTTGAAATGTGTAACCCAAGTACCATATTCCTCATCAATTTTTCAAATAGAGTTTATATTCTTTCAACAATTTACATACCTATGAAATAATTTGGTATTCTTTCATAGCCATGAAAACTCCATGGAGAAGATTCTTCCATAAGGTCATCAAAGATTTTTCCATAATAATAACCATTCCAATTTATTTACAAAATAACTCCATGATACCCTTTAATTCCTCAACGACCCTTGTTGTACCTTCACGAAAAATCAAAATATTGTCTACAAACAATAAATATGTGATATTGCATGGAACTCCAATGGTATCCCCCTTTATACTACAATTTCCTTCTACTTCTTTAAGTATCCTACTTAACCCTTCAGCTACTAAAGAAAAATTAAGGGGAGATAGGGGATATCCCTACATAAGGCCCCTCCATGATCTGAATAAATGGGTTGTTTCTTCGTTTAATAAAACAACAAAGATACAGAGGAAATGTACTTGATTATCTCGACAACAAACTAGTGACAAAATCCTAAATGTATAAGAATAAATTTAATGTAAAGTCAACTTACCCTCTCATAGGCTTTGGACAGATCCATTCTCATCACCATTAATATTTTCTTGATGACCTTTATTGAATGCATGCATTCTTTTTCTACCCAAACTACCTCATGGCTCTAAGAATCCATATCCTTCTCTTGAGATTTCATTTGAGAGAAAACTTCTCAAGATTGTGGAAATGACCTTTGAGATAATTTTGTATATGAAATTGCATAAAGATATGGGTCTAAGTTTTTCAAATTTTGTAGGATTATCTTCTTTAGGATGCTAAGAATATTTTATTAAAGTATCCCCACATTTTCCCATAAGTTCTTGTAGTTGCCACCACTTTTTGTAAATATTCCTTTATAAATTCTTAACATCCCAGGAAAACTTTCACTAATATTCCATCATTCCCAAGAATTATATCTGTTAGGAACTGACTAGAGTCTAATATGGTTCTTCTTTCCCAAATTCCTTTATCAAGGCCTAATTATCTTCCTCATAAATGAAACTAGAGAATGAGATTGAAAACTTGATAACTTCTTCTATTGTTGCATGAGTATCTTACTTGAAAAGGGAGGAAAAATGTTTTACACCTACAAATTACATGCCATGTCCTTGAGATGTGTAACCCAAGTACCATCTTCGTCATCAATTTTTCAAACAAAGTTTATATTCTTTCAACAGTTTGCATACCAATGAAAAAATTTGGTATTCTTTCATATGTATGTAAACTCCTCGGAGAAGATTCTTCCATAAGGTCATCAAAGTTTTTTTCCATAATAATAACCATTTCAATTGATTTACAAAATAACTCCAAGATACCCTTGAATTCTTCAACGACCCCTGTGGTTCCTTCACGAAAAATCAAGATATTGTCTACAAACAATAAATCCGTGATATTGCGGAGAACTATAATGGGAGCCCCATTTATACTACCATTTTCTTCTACTTATTTAAGTAGCCTACTTAACCCTTCAGCTACTAAAATAAAATTAAGGTGACATAGAGGATATCCCTATCTAAGGCCCCTCCCTGATATGCAAAAATGGGTTGTTGCTCCATTTAATGAAACAACAAAGCTACTGAGGAAATGTACTTGATTATTTGGACAATAGACTAGTGACAAAATCCTAAATGTATAAGAATAAATATAATCTAAATCCAACTTACCCTCTCATAGGCTTTGTATAGATCCACTCTCATCACCATTAATATTTGATTTATGACCTTTATTGAATGCATACATTCTTGTGCTACCCAAACTACCTCGTGGCTCTAAGAATCGATATCCTTCTCTTGAGATTTCATTTGCGATCTAACACTTCTCAAGCTTTTGGAAATGACCTTTGAGATAATTTTGTATATTAAATTTCATAAATACATGGGTCTATGTTTTTCAAATGTTGTAGGATTATCTTCTTTAGGATGCTAGGAATTTTGTATTGAAGTCTCCCCACAATTTTCCTTAAGTTCTTATAGTTTCCACCACTTTTTGTAAATATTTTCTTTATAAAATATTAACATCCCAGGAAACATTCCACTAATAGACCATCATGCCCAAGAATTATATCCGTTAAAAACTCACTACAATTTTATACATATCTTATTTCCCAACTTACTTTATCAAGGCCTAATTATCTTACTCATAAATGAATATAGAGAATGAGATTGACAACTTGATCACTTCTTATATTGTAGCATGAGTATATTAATTTAAAAGGGAGGAAAAATGTTTTACACCTACAAATTCCATGCCATATCCTTGAAATGTGTAACGCAAGTGTTGTCTTCCTCATCAATTTTTCAAATAGAGTTTATATTCTTTCAACAATTTGCATACACATGAAAGAATTTGGTATTCTTTCATAGGTATGAAAACTCCATAGAGAATATTCTTTCATAATGTCGTAGAATATTTTTCCATAATAATAACCATTCCAATTGATTTACAAAATAACTCGATGATACCCTTGAATTCCTTAATGACCTTTGCGGTACCTTCATGAAAAATCAAAATATCATCTACAAACAATAAATCTATGATATTGCACAGAACTCCAATGGGATCCCCCTGTATACTACCATTTCCTACTACTTATTTAAGTAGCCTACTTAACCCTTCAACTACTAAAAGAAAATTAAGGTGATATAGTTGATATCCCTATCTAAGGCCCCTCCCTGAACTGAAGAAATGGGTTTTTTATCCATTTAATAAAACAAAAAAGCTACCTAGGAAATGTACTTGATTATCTGGACACCAAACTACTGACAAAATCCTAAATCTATAAGAATAAATATAATGTAATGCGAATTTAACCTCTCATAGGATTTGGACATATCCACTCTCATCACCGTTAATCTTTGATTTATGACCTTCTTTAATAAATGCATGCATTCTTGTGCTACCTAAACTACCTCATGTCTCTAAGAATCCATATCCTTCTCTGGAGATTTCATTTAAGAGAACACTTCTCAAGGTTTTGGAAATGACCTTTGAGATAATTTTGTATATGAAATTGCATAAAGAGATGGGTCAAAGATTTTCAAATGTTCTAGGATTATCTTCTTTAGGATGATAGGAATTTTTTATTGAAGTCTCCCAACATTTTTCCTTAAGTTCTTGTAGTTTCCACAACTTTTTGTAAATATTCCTTTATAAATTCTTAACATCCTAGGAAAAATTCCACTAATATTCCATCCTGTCGAAGAATTATATCCGTTAAAAACTCACTAGATTCTGATGCGTTTCTTCTTTCCCAACTTCGTCTATCAAGGATTAATTATCTTCCTAATAAATGAAACTAGAGAATGGGATTAACAACTTGATCACTTCTTATATTCTATCATGAGTATCTTACTTGAGAAGGGAAGAAAAATGTTTTACACCTTCAAATTCCATGCCATGTCCTTGAAATGTGTAACCCAAGTACCATCTTCCTCATCAATTTTTCAAATAGAGTTTATATTCTTTCAACAGTTTCCATACCTATGAAAAAAAATTGTATTCTTTGATAGGTATGCAAACTCCACAAAGAAGATTCTTCCATAAATTCATCAAATATTTTTCCATAATAATAACCATTCCAATTTCTCTATAAAATAACTCCATGATACCATTGAATTCCTCAATGACCCTTGTGTTACCTTAACGAAAAATAAAAATATTGTCTGCAAAAAATAAATCTGCGATATTGCACGGAACCCTAATGAGATCCCCCTTTATACTACCATTTTATTCTACTTCTTTAAGTAGCCTACTTAACCCTTTAGTTACTAAAAGAAAATGAATCTGAGATAGGGGATATCCCTATATAAGGCCCTTCCCTGATCTAAAATAATGGGTTTTTTCTCCATTTAATGAAACAACAATGCTACTGAGGAAATGTACATGATTATCTGGGCAACAAACTAGTGACAAATACTAAATGTATAAGAATACATATAATGTAAATCCAACTTACCCTCTCATAGGATTTGGACAATTCCACTCTCATCACCATTAATATTTGATTTATGACCTTTATTGAATGCATGCATTTTTGTGCTGCCCAAACTACCTCATGGCTCTAAGAATCCATATCCTTCTCTTGAGATTTCATTTGAGAGAACACTTCTCAAGCTTCTAGAAATGACCTTTGCAATAATTCAATATATGAAATTGCATAAAGAGATGGTTCTAGGTTTTTCAAATGTCATAGGATTGTATTCTTTAGGATGCTAGGAATATTGTATTGAAGTCTCCCAACATTTTTCCTTAAGTTCTTGTAGTTTCCACCACTTTTTGTAAATATTCCTTTATAAATTCTTAACATCCTAGGAAAAATTCCACTAATACTCCATTATTCCCAAGAATTATATCCGTTAAAAACTCACTAGAGTCTGATACGGTTCTTCTTCCCAACTTCCTTTATCAAGGCCTAATTATCTTCCTCATAACTGAAACTAGAGAATGAGATTGACAACTTGATCACTTCTTCTATTGTAGCATGAGTATCTTACTTGAAAAGGGAGGAAAAATGTTTTACACATTTAAATTCCATGCCATGTCCTTTAAATGTGTAACCCAAGTATGATCTTCCTCATCAAATTTTCAAATAGAGTTTATGTTCTTTCAACAATTTGCATACCTATGAAATAATTTGGTATTGTTTCATAGGTATGAAAACTCCACGGAGCAGATTCTTCCATAAGTTCATCAAAGGTTTTTCCATAATAATAACCATTCCAATTGGTTTAAAAAATAACTCCATGATACCCTTGAATTCCTCAACGACCATTGTGGTACCTTCACAAAAAATCAAAATATTGTCTACAAACAATAAATCTTTGATATTGCACAGAACCCCAATGGGAGCCCCCTTTATACTACCGTTTCCTTCTATTTCTTTAAGTAGCCTACTTAACCCTTCAACTATTAAAATAAAATTAAGGTGATATATATGATATCCATATCTAAGGTCCCTCCCTGATATGAATAAATGTGTTGTTTCTCTATTTAATAAAACAACAAATCTACCGAGGAAATGTACTTTAATATATGGACAAAAAACTAGTGACAAAATCCTAAATGTATAAGAATAAATCTAATGTAAATCCAACTCACCCTATGATAGGATTTGGATAGATCCACTCTCATCATCATCATTAATCTTTGATTTATGAACTTTATTGAATGCATGCATTCTTGTGCTACCCAAACTACTTTATGGCTCTAAGAATCCATATCCTTCTCTTGAGATTTCATTTGAGAGAAAACTTCAAAAGCTTCTGGAAATGACCTTTGAGATAATTATGTATATGAAATTTCATAAATAGATGGGTCTAAGTTTTTCAAATGTTGTAGGATTATCTTCTTTAGGATGCTAGGATTTTTTTATTGAAGTCTCCCAACATTTTTCCTTAAGTTCTTGTATTTTCCACCACTTTTTGTAAATATTCCTTTACAAATTCTTAACATCCCAGGAAAAATTCCACTAATAGTCCATCATGCCCAAGAGTTTTATCTGTTAAAAACTCACTAGAGTCTGATACATTTATTATTTTCCAACTTAATTTATCAAGGCCTAATTACATTCCTCATAAATGAAACTAGAGAATGAGATTGACAACTTGATCACTTCTTCTATTGTAGCATGAGTATCTTACTTGAAAATGGAGGAAAAATGTATTACACCTTCAAATTCCATGCCATGTCCTTGAAATGTGTAACCCAAATACCATATTTCTCATCAAGTTTTCAAAGAGAGTTTATACTCTTTCAACAATTTGCATACCTATGAAAGAATTTCGTATTCACATATCTAGATTTTAGCCATATTTTCATGCTCTTATGTCCCCATTTGTTTTACTTTTCCAAAATATTGAGCCCCCTTTTATATTCTAGTGACTTTCCTTCAAGTGTTTATTCCTCACTCAAATACCCAAAGCCTTCAATATTGTAGAGTAACTCCAAAGATTCCTCTACTTCTCGAAGGACCCTGTCATCTTTCAAATTTTTGTCCCTTTCCAAATTAGCAACCACCCTACTACATCTTTTACTTTTTTGTGAATTTATTGAATTGGAATAGATTCCCTTAGATTATTATTATAAAGTTTCTAATTATCTTTGACTTTTATCACAAACTCCTCCATCTTCATCCACTCTAGATTTATTTTGAAGGGGCCAGTAGGTTTATCTATTGCAAGGCAAGTTGTTGAACCATAGGATCATGATCAAAGTTGCCCCCCAATAGTGACCCATTTTTTTATCCTTATTACTTCAACTAAAAGGGATTCAAAAATTAAAAACCTATTGATCTTCCTATCAATTTTGGGATCCCCAACTCTCTTGTTTCTCTGGGTGGGAAATTGTTTAGAAGGTTCAATATCCAAAAGACCAGATTCTTCCATTTCTTTGATGAGATACCCAAAGTGGGTCCAATTGAGTAGCTGGGGTCAATACTTCTTATTCTCCTAAGGTGAAATTAGAGTCACCCCCTATCACAACCTATCCATTTTCTACACTATCCATTTTTAAAAAACCATCCTAGTAGAGCACCCTATACATATAAGGTCCATAAACATTTAGAACCGTGATTTATTTCCCTAGATATAGAGATAAAAAGGAAGTCCCTGGATGTATAAGAAATGCATAAGAATTAGTGAGAGTGAAGGAGAATTTATTCCATCTGGTCACATTCCCAACCAATGTCCCAATCACATCTATAAAACATAAGTCCCAATTACTTATCACTTTAGAGAGTTCTTGAGTGATTCTCTCCCCATTTATCATTATCTCTTTCAATAGAATAATGTAATGTTTGGTATTTTCAACTAGTATCATTAAACTCAACTTCTTTGAGGGGTTATCTATCCCTCTACAATTGAAGGTGAAAAAAATCATTTCCAACCCTCGATTGGGGAATTTTCTCTAAATGATGAAATTAACAATAGTTGTTTCATGCACCTAAATTATAAGGATGATTTTTTTTTACCATACACATGAATGATTTCCTTCCCCTTTCATTGGATTTGGGTACTTTCTCTTCAATAAAACCTAAAACCCCCACCACCTTTCCTAGAAAATCGAGAGTATGTTTTATTCTAGGTCTTAAATTGTACTTTACCAATTCTAATGGATTAGAGTCTCATGTATCCTTTACATCAAGGGTATAATCCATGGTAGTGTTTGTAGGGAGGAATTTTAGTTCTTTGTCATCACCCAAATTGTCTATGATTCTAGTAATGGGTATGAGAGGTGGTAGGTTGGGATTTTTTTTTATACCAGACAATATGGGTAGAAACTAACTAAGGGATTCAAGTTCTTTAAGCCCAACCTCATTTCCAGATGTCCAAAAAATAAAAAAATGTATTCATAGAGAGAGATAGATGAGTCTTACTTGAATTTTCCTTGTTATCCTTGTTGTCACTAACCACATATAGCTAAGGTTCTTTCACCTATATAGTTTCTGATTTATAACCATTTTCTATAATAGGCCATGTTCAAAGACCATTTTAAGTTTATTGAACCCCTACATCCTCTTTCCTTCTTGTAAAATAGACATTTTATTGTTCCAACATGTTCACACTTCTTGGATGCTTCCTTGGATCCTAGTTCTTCTTCATACTCGGATAATTTCATTTTGCAACGAGGTTCCCATAATAGTGTCAATGTAAACATATAAATGTAATCCCTTCATAGTCCAAATTAAGATGGAATAGGTCAACTCCCCTTCTAATATCCATTGATTGGTGCAAACCTTTTCTCACTTCTAACCCTACCAAGATTATTTCCATGCCATAGTATCCATACTCTAAGAAATATAAATCTAATTTGTAAAATATACCTATTAATCTACACCTCACTGGACCTAAAAATCAAATACATCCCTAGGATATGAACCTGTATTAGGAGAATCGCCATGCTAGTCAACTTTGCATTGAATTCAGTATGCTATTTCTTCATGAACAAGGATTGAGAAACCCACTTCCAATGCTGGAACAATATTTTCTATACTTCATCAGTCATCTTGAACACCCAAACCACCCATCCTTTTGAAAAAATTAGGGTATGTGGAGAGGGCCCCACCAATGGTTCAAAAATTTTCTTAGTCCAATTGTTCAATTCCTCTGTACACATTCTCTTCCTAGGAAAACATCCTACTAACACTTGGTCTCCCATCTCTATTATGTCATAAAGTTGTTTTTTTCAACCTAAGTTCAGGTTGATGGCATCCTATGTCTTATTGATATATTTACATATAGTTTTATTTCTAGAGCCCTCTTGATAATGAAACCCTACAACCTTCAAATATGAGGATGGGTCTCCGATAAATACATTCAAATCCAACATATTGCCAACAAAAATAGAAATAGAAAAACTATCATTCCCACTGCTATCATATTTGTAAAGTAATTCAAAGTCATTAAAAACCTCATTCAATGTATTTACCAATTCATACCTTAAGTGAAATAAACCATCGTCCTTCTCTAACCAAGCATTCAGGGTTGATGGATCTGTCGGATTAGGGTTATTACTCCTCACATGGGGAAAACCTAATTTGTAATTATTTTCATTGGATTGATTGATGAAAAACCCTTCACCCCTTCCTCCAACTATCTCAAGATCCTGACACCCTATTCACCTAATTCTTATGATAGCTCACTCAAAATATCCATGTTGTCCTCCTTTAGTGGTATGAAAACTAGATGGTGAAATATGTCAATATCTCACAAAGCATCCCAACAAATTAAAAAAAGGTGGAATAGATCCTTTGACCCTCCAAAGGATCATTGGAACTCCATAGCTTCCTCCTCATACACCATCCTACCTTCCACTAACCTTTTGTTGATACTGAGAGGGGGGTGAATCAGTATTAATTACAATTTAAAAACTTTTTAAACTTATACTTAAACCATTCAACTATATCCAATGAGAAATGAACAATAGTATAAGAGTTACACCAATACACCACAATACACCATGCACAATATATG
>SNQJ01S0004585.1:358038-376477 GCA_010110895.2 Picea sitchensis | reverse complement strand
TATACTATCCATCCATGGGTGTTGTATCTGCATGTGCATTTTCCTTCATGTCCAAATACCTTCATCAATCTTGCAGTCCAAAACCCATGACTAGGGTTGACATCAATGACAACAACCAATCTTCCAACACCTTTTCCAACCATCGACAATGATCCATCCACCATGGGTACTCCTATCTAATGCTTTATTCTACAAAATCCTTTCCATCTAAAACCACTGTCACCATTCAACTGAATGGAGAATATTTAAATGCTTGAGATGCCTTCTATCCAAAGAACTATTGTAGAATAAAACAAGATTGTGTACAAATCATGGACTCTTTTTCATTCCAAAGGGATGCCACACAACAAATGATGCCAATCTCACATTTCCCCAATTACAATCCTCGTGTATATCCTAGATATTTAAATTTGGAACCCTTAACCCTAAAATTTTATTTTTAAACATGAAATTCAAAGTTATCTATTAATGTCTTTATCATTTTCAAAGATATGTGAAATCTAATACTTTTTCTTCAAAATTTTAAATCATACTCGATATGTGTACAATATAAATATAATTTTATTCTTAAACATAAAATTCAAAATTATTTAGTCAAAAATGTCATACCTATTCTATGTAAACATGTAAATGTAAATATTGATTTTTAAAATTAAGTAAAAAAATAAAAATACAAATCCTATTCCTCAATATGAGATTCAAAATTGTATATTCACATCTTTAAAATTTTGAGAGATATGTCCACTCTAATATCTTTTTTGAATTTTTTTAATAATAGGTATTTTTTTTTAATTTTTTTTTAATTAAAAAAATGTAAAATACAACTTTTATAATTAAATATAATATTTAAAATGCTATATTCATATATTTGGTATTTTCAAGGATTTTGTTTTTGAAGTTTTAATTATACTTCATAGGTTTACAACATAAATACAAAGTTTACTTTTAAACATGATATCGAGAATTAGTTTTTCAAAGACATTATACCTATTCTATATAAAATATTAGTTTTTTAAAATTAAGTTAAAAAAATAAAATACAAATTCCGTCCCTAAATATGGAATTCAAAGTTATTTATTAATATCTATATGATTTTAAAAGAGTTCTAAAATTTTAAAAATGGAATTTATGTTATCTGAAACATGAGTGAAACGATGGAAGGAGGAGAAGGGTATAGGGTTAGGGTTTGGAGATGTTTCATACATAGTGCTCACATTGGGATAAGGGAGTACAAGTTTCAAGTCACGGTTGATGGGACTACAATGGTGGCACAATTTTTGTATGCGGTGGTAGAAGATGCCAAGGAAAAAGGACATACTAAGACATTTAAGGAGGCATTGGCAGGGGTTCCAACAAGCCACTAGGGGATGTCACGATGTGGGGGACAAACAATGGTGTGCCTAGATTCAACCAGCCTAACATGGTAGAAGAAATTGGAAACAAAATAGAAAGGAGACTAAAAAATAGTTGTTTGGACAAGAAAGTGGAGAAACCTCGTTGTGAGGTCACCTCATCACAAATTGGGGACTATACAAAAAACATGAAATACCACACAGTCATTCGAAAATTCATGGGAATTTGTCCCTCGGAGAGATCTGTTATGGGATGGGTAAAATTGAGATGGAAATTCAAAGGAGAAATGGATTTAAAGCTCAGATCAAAGGTTTTTTTATAGGAATTTTCTGATGCACCGAAGATAGAAAAATAATATTTGATGAGGGGCCTTATTTCTTCAACTTGTTCAGCCTCAATCTCAGATACTAGATGGAATAATTTTGACTAGAGAAATAGGACTACACAACAACCCCAGTGTGGATTAGACTATATTCCTTACCTCAAGAGTTCTGGAATTTAGAAACTCTGGAAGGAATAAAAAATATGCTTGGATCCTTGGTTAAAATCTCATAGGTCACCAAGGCCTCAAGGTACATGTCCTATGAAAGTATCTATGTGTATATGCATGTGGAAGGAGCCTTAGTTGAATCAAGCATCATCTCTGACTAGTACATATATTGCATCCAAAACATCGACTACGAACATATCCCATTTATATGCAAGAAATGCTACGAGCATGGACACCTATTTAGATATTTCCCATAGAATGCAACATCAAAAGAAAACAAGGGTAAGGAGGAGGCAGATATGGACGAATTTGTTAAGATCCACAAAAAAGGGAAGGCAGGTTGCAAACGTAATAAACCAACCATGGATGCCTCTAAGAAGGATTTAAATAGATTTCAAGCATTAGCAACATACAAAAATAAAGAAGGGGAGAAACATACAATAGAAAAGAGTAATGAGAAAGACAAGGGAGTATAAATCAAGCAAGATCAGCTACATAAACATTGATGTACAAAGAAAATTACTAAAAAATCTCTAGTAATAGAAATATAAATAAACATGCAATATCTGGAGGACAACGAAGAATCATAGAATGAGGTTTATTGGGGAAAAGCTCCCCAAGATATGGATGTCGATATCAAATATATCATAACAGTTCATGGTGAGAATGAGATTAACAAAATGAAAGTGGAACTCCAACGATATTTAACCAAAGGGAAAGGAAAAGGACATAATCAAGATAATCCAACCTCATCATCCAAGAACCTAGGTATAAAAAAAAAATCACTGAAAGGCCAGAAAAAATCTTGGGGGGAGGTGAATGAAAGGAGACACAAGACACATAAATAAATATTAGAAGACATGATCCCTTGTTGTTGACATAGGTCAAGTAGTGGGACTCCTAGATAAGTATTTTCAACCCCAATGAAAATGTTAAACATGAAAATATTCTCCTCGAATGTGAGGGGTTTAAACACAATATCCAATCACAAATTACTTAGAAAAAAAAATTGCACAAGCAAAATAAGAATCAATTATGTTACAGGAAACTAAGTGTGACAATAACATGCTAAGGAGAATGGCATGTAATATATGGAAAAACTATGAGGTACAAAACATAGAAGTTGAGGGAACCTCGGGGAGGGGGGGGCTCACTATCCTTTGAGACCCTGACATATTGAAGGTAGATTTGTTCTCACAAACCCCAATAATTCTAATTATCCACTACAAAATATTGGGATCTGAAGACTAGAGCTATGTCTCTAATGCATATGGTCCCTGGACTCCACCATCTAAAGGAGACTTCCTCTGGGATATCTCCCACCTTGGATTTATCATTGTAGATCAATGATGGATTATTAGGGGGGATTTCAATTTGATAATATCCATGGAGGAAAATAAAGGGGGAGTGCATAATCTAGATTCATAAAATCTAACGTTCAGAGAACTATTAGAGAAACTTTGACTCATTGATGTCATGTTGAAAGGGGGATGTTTTACATGGAGTAATATGAGAGGAGGATCGAACCATCTCACAGTGTTCCTAGATAGATTATTTTTATCATAGGATTTATTTCAATCAAAACAATCCATCTAGCTCAACATATTTTGTTGATTTTTTGTAGCTCCGAGAGGTATTCCCACTAGAGTCCAAGGTGTCAAGCATGGGGGAATTTTCGTTGGCACTAGTTGTGAATTTGGTTTCACTAAAATAGACCTATAAATGAGGCTAGGGCCTCATGGGAAAGTTGATGGGATTTTTGGGTTTGTGTGGGGGTGCCACACTCACAAAGAGGATTAAAATATTCTAATTAATTGTTGAGTTTAGGAAGGGATCCTAAAATCACTCATTGGACACCTATATAAATGAGGGATGCCATTGTGACATTAGAACATCATTTGTGGAAAAATCGAGTTAGAATAAGTGTTTTTTCACTTGTGTCATGGAGGATTGGTGATCTCAACAAAGGAAAAGTTTTCAAGGTGGCAAATATGGCCCTGGAGAGAGAGACAGAGAAGGTTGCATGCATGGAGTGAATTTTTCATACCATACACGATTTGCAGGAGAAAAAATAAAATATATACATGGATTGAAGAAGGACAACTCACATATATGGTATACTTTGTTTGCAGGAGAGAAAACAATGTATATCCACAAGTTTCCTGTAAGGTGAATCTCATATCTAGTCTTTTGGGCATGTACATATGTGTAGAGGATGATAGGTGACGTCAACAATCTATATAGGTTGTTTACAATAGATTCATGGGTATAATATATTTCCAGAATATTGTTGAGGTTTGGTATTTTTATTTGTATGGTTATTGAAGGACAAGGTTTTCATCATATTTGGTGATATTGTATTGGATGAGAGGACTGGTTTTGTGCTTAGTATTGGTGACATTGAGAGGACTAGTTTTTTTCCTCAGATTTGAATGATTAGATAAAGTTACAAAACATAATTATTGTGTCTCTTGTGTATTGATGATTCATCTTTGATCTTGTTGTTTCCGCTGCATATGTTTTTAGTCAATAATTTATGTGTAAATTTGTTCAGTGATAGTTATATCACTAGGAAGCAATTTTCAGATCTAAAATTAGTCATATAGAGTTGCATGTTAAAATTGACATGGTTTCATATCTTGGGATTTGAAGAGAATGGGATCATCTTGAGACACTTTTTTAGCTACAACGTTATAAGAGTGTTGTACTTGTTCTTGTTCTTGTTCTGGGAAGGTCAATATGGTGAATACAATGCAACTTGAGGATAGGTTGGAAGTGGAAACCGACTTCTGAGATTGGAAGGAAAGGGTTCTCCTTCTATTGGAAGAGAATGACCTCAAGCAGTATGTTGAGGATGTTGTTGCAACTCCAAATGATTCACAAGAATGGACATCTCACAAGAATACGGAATTGAAGGCATATAGTCTATGAATTACCACTTGATTCCTCACATTGTCGAGAAAGAAACTTCCAAGGATATGCATGATTCTTTGGTGGATCTTTACCAAAACAAGAATACTGTCATGATGCTACACTTGAAGTATCAACTTCATATTGTCAAGATGACCAATGGAGACACAATTGTCAGTTATATTATGAATATTACTGATGTTCAAGATCATCTCATAGCTATTGGAGAGACATAACAAAACACTAAGTTGGTGAATGTATCATTGAGAGGTCTTCCCAGGTTTCGGGAACCATTTTTGCAAGGGATCTGTGGACAAGACAATTTTCCATACTTTGACAGACTATGTATAGATTTCATCCAAGAGGATATTCAGTTAGTATCCAAATATGATATTGATGGTGTGGTAAAGAGTAGCAGCGATGAGAACCAAGCCCTTGTAGCCTGCACTAGGAAGGGAAAAAGGGGTTATCCAAATAGAATAGGTCTGACAAGGAGAAGGGATTATCTTGATAGGGAAGAATCTCTAGAGATGATATGGAAAAAGGATCTTAGTAAGATCATATGTTTTGAGTGTCATGATTTTGAACACTATGCTTCACAATGTCCACACCGGAGAAGAAGAGGAAGAAGGCAACATGCATCAACAACAAAGGTTGATGAGGTTGCAGATAGTCTCCAGAGGGAGATATTTTTGGTCTCTTCCCTTTCAGGTACTATCTCCAGCAGGGAGAGATGGTTGGTGGATATCAAAGCATATTTCCATATGACATGTTCTAGAGAGTTGTTTGATAGTCTCACAAAGAATAGCTCAGACTTGTGTGTGGAGATTGGTATGGGAGCCAAGCATTTAGTATGAGGATCTGGTACTGTATCATTTCAACTGGAGTCAAGAGAAATATCGAGGGTGTCGAATTCGTTGTGAGTTTCAGAACTTAGGAGGAGTGTCCTCTCAGTCTTGGAGACAAAGTGGAAGGGCTATCATGTATTGTTTCGAGATGAACATGTACTACTTATGTCAAGACAATCTAGCTTCATATAATTATTGGTTCTTGGAGTTATGGAGGGAAACCTATATAGGCTGAGGGGACATCCTATGAGTGTTTTGGCCAGCAGGATAAGAGAGAAAAATGAGTATGAGAAGGTAGCTCAATGGTTGGTGATTTAGGTGGCCCCACTAGCAATACCAGCTTAGAGGGAGCCAAATTTCAAAGGGATTCAACCCTCAAATCCAGGAGCGAGAAGAAACCTCCCAAGACTATGCAGAGGATAGTGGAAAGGGAGAATATGTCCCTATGGGTTGTACTAACGTAGAGGGAGTCAATTTTAAGGAGGAGCATGTGGTCTTAGAGTGATCATGATCTCATGGAAATTCAGTTGCCTCAGAGGGAGATATGGTCATCCAGAGGGAGTTTCCCCTCAGTTTCAATTGAGTGAGAGACATATTCCAAGACTAACATCATCTTTAGTGGCAGGAGGATTCTAGGGCACATGAGACCTCCATGTAGGATACATTTGTCTCAACTAGATTTTCTACAGGGACATAGGAGGCATCCAATTAGGAGGAATTGGGAGGGAGATTTGCTTCCATAAAAAAGGGAGAATCCAATCAGGCAGATTATACATTGAAATATTTTCTTCAATGAATGAAGATGTGCCAACCGGTCAGAAATATTTTTCCTCAGTGACCAAGGATGTGACCAGTTACACATAATTTTCCTTAGTAACCAAGGATGTGGCCAATTAGACAAAATGGAAAACAAGATGTGCTCTAGTCACCATGGATGTTGCTCTAGTCACCATGGATGTAGTCAGTCAAATAGACTTGACAACAGGAATTGTGACCATGAAAAAGTTAATAGACCCATTTTCCACGGTGACATAGGGAGTAGCCAGTTCGGGCTACTTTTGGAATACATATGAGGTGGTATAACCATAGTTATATCTACTATGTGAAACAGTAGTGCATCTAGATGTTAGAATATGGAATAGCTCCCTTTCTAAGAGGGAGTGTTGATTTTTTGTAGCTTCAGGAGGTATTCCCACTAGATGCCAAGGTGTCAAGAATGTGGGAATTTTTGTTTGCACTATTTTGACTTTAATTTCAATGAAATCAACCTAGAAGTGAGGCTAGGGCCTCATGGGAAAGTTGATGGGATTTTTGGGTTTGTGTGGGGGTGCCACACCTTCAAAGAGAATTAAAATATTCTAATTAATTATTGAGTTTAGGAAGGGCTCCTAAAATCACTCATTGGGATCGTATATAAAAGAGAGATGTCATTGTGACATTAGATCATCATTTGTGGAAGAATGGAGTTGGAATAAGTGAGTATGCACTTGTGTCAAGGAGAATTGGTGATCTCAACAAAGAGAAAGTATACAAGGTGACAAATCTAACCCTGAAGAGAGAGGTGAATAAGGTCATATGTGTGGAGTGAATTTTTCGTACCATACATTATTTGCAGGAGAACGAAGCACGTATATATGAAGATTGTAGAAGGACAAATCACGTATAGGGTTTACGTTGTTTGCAGGAGAGAAAACAATGAATTTTTGTGGGTCGCCAGTAAGGTGAATCGCATATCTATTTTTCTCAGTAAGTACAAATCCATATAGGCTGACAGGTGACATCAATAGTCTATATAGGTGGTCTACATTATATTCGTGGGTAGAAGATATTTCTAGAATGTTGTTGAGGTTTCGTATTTTGATTTGTATGGTTATTTAAAAACACAATTATCCTCATATTTGGTGACATTGTATTGTATGAGAGGACTGGTTTTGTCTTCAGTCTTGGTGACATTGAGAGGACTATTTTTTGTCCTCATATTTGAAGGATTATATGAAGTTACAGAAATAAAATTATTGTGTCTCTTGTGTATTGATGATTCATCTTTGATCTTGTTGTTTATGTTGCATATGTTTTCAATCAATAATTTTAATGTAAAGTTGTTCAATGATAGTTAGATCACTAGGAAACAATTTTCAGATATGAAATTAGTCACATAGAGTTGCATGTGAAAATTGACAGATTTCGACCCTACTAACCCATATACCTCAAGTGGGAAAATATTATGAAACCGCGATCCAAACCTTTTCTCTTTGAAACATTTTGGCTCTGTCACCCAAAATTTCTCCAAAATATAGCAGGATGGTGGTAGGAAAAATAGGATTTATATGTGACAAACATGTATTGATTTTAACTGACACTAAAATACATAAAAACTTCCTCATGAAATGGAATAAGATAGTCTTAGGGAACATATTTGAAGAAAAAATAATATTGGAAGAGGACATGGAAATAGTCTGAGAATAATTAATGTGATATGGTCACTCCCTAGAATTCAAGGTAAAGGAGGAACAAATTTTCACATACCTGAATGAAAGAGATAAGCAGAAGGAGATCTTGTATCGTTAGAAATCCTGCATTTGATATCTTTAAGAAGGTGATAAGAACACAATTTTTCCACAATTCATTGTTGTTGAGGTGAAGCCAATACCACATTGATACTCTCCAGATGGTTTGGGGACAAATCATGGAAAACCATGATGATATAGAGAAATAACTTGTCAAGAAATTTATTGACTTGTTAAAAGAATTTCACATAAGTAGGGTGGATGTAAAAGAATAAAATGGTTGATCCAAAAAATAATTTCTCTGGAACACAATCGCAGCCTCATGCGAAAGGTGAATCTAATAGAGGTAGAGGATATATTTAAGGAAATTCCAAAGGGAGAAGCACTAGGGCCAAATGGATTTACCATCAAATTTTTCCAAGCATGTTGGGATATGATTGGCAGAGAAATATGGGAAGATGTAGAGGAATCATTCTCATCGCATTTTTTCTTAAATACCTTCAACTCCACCTTTCTGACTCTCATCCCCAAAGAATGTGAAGAAAATATTGTAGATAAGTGATGTCCTATCTACTTAGGAATTTTGTCTGTAAAATCATAACTAAGGCTATAACCAATAGACTCAAAACTTTGTTACATATTGAAATAATCTCTCTTGATAAAGGTGGCTTTGTAAAAGGGTACCAAATACTGGATGGTATAATAGTGTCCCATGAGGCCATTCATTCTCTAAAATCTAGTGGAAGACATCAAATGATTATAAAAATTGATTTGGCCAAATATTACAATAGAATAAACTGGAATTTTATGGTAGAAATGTTAGGGCTTTGGTTTCGACCCATCTTGTATCTTCATCCTTTTTCTCAATCCTTATTAATGGTTCCCCCTCATATATATTCAAATATTCAAGAGGGATTTGGTAGGGAAACCCCATTTTCCCCTACCTATTTATCATCCTTAATGAAGGTATGGGTTCATTTATGAAACAATCCATCCTAGAAGGTTCCCTTAAGAGCCTTCATCTTCACCCCCATATTGAACCTCTCTCCCAACTCTAATTCATGGATGAAACCCTCCTTATGGGTCAACCAATGATGAGGTAAGAAACAAAGATTAAGAAAATCCTGGAAGTCTTCATGACACCCTAAGACATGTAGATCAACCTAGAAAAATCCAAAGTATTTTTATTTAATACCCCCATTTTAATTCAATGCAACATATCCTGCATTTTGGGATTCCAACATGCCTCCCTTCCCTCAAAATACTTAGGAGTCACCCTCCTAGAAAAATCCATTCGCAACACCTCATGGAA
The DNA here is from genome assembly GCA_010110895.2 of Picea sitchensis. Lineage (NCBI taxonomy): Eukaryota > Viridiplantae > Streptophyta > Pinopsida > Pinales > Pinaceae > Picea > Picea sitchensis. The sequence continues at coordinate 367,057 of SNQJ01S0004585.1, read as the reverse complement.
GGAAATCCTTACCAAGATACAAGAAAGATTGAAATCTTGGACTCATAGATTCCTAACCTTACCATGAATAATCCTTCCAATAAAATATATTCTAATGGTAATGCCTTTGTATATGTTTTATGCTTTACTAGCACCTACTAACATATTGCAGAAGATTCAAGGGATCCAAAGAAATTTTTTCTGGGGAAGAGAAAAAAGGGAAAGGAAATGTGCATTGGTAGCATGGGACAAAAATGTGTCCCTAAAACTCACAATGTTGTAGGTATCAAAGATCCACAAAGAAAGGGACAAAATTTTGTAGAAAATAGATTTTGGATATGGATCAAGAACTCGAAGGCCCTATCGCCCATATATTAAGGGAGTGATATGTTTTTTTTTTTTTAAAGTAAAAAAGGTGTTACCTGCTATATTATATTGACAAAAAATACAAAGAGATATAGTGTTACTGTTGCCACGAAATGTGTTGCCCTTTTACCGGAAACTAGCACAGTTTGGGGCAAGTATGTTGTTTCTAGGAGAAGAAGCCAAAATACTATTTCTCCATCTGTCCTGCCCGAAGGAAACCAGGAAAAATGGCAATATATCGTCTTGACACTGAACAACAAGATTGAAAACCAGACTAAAATAGACAAACTCAAATACCCGGTGACCTGTCGCCCTCGTCCTCCTGCCACGATGCTTTGGCTTGAATGAAAAATGACTGGGTGCACATTGGACATTTGTGATTCGCTGGGGCCTTGGAATAAACATCCAGGAGAAAATCCAAGTGTTGTCCCATGAGGCATGCTCGGTGCTCTTGATATTCCATTTGTCCTCAGAGTTCAAACACTAGATCTAGGTGTGCCACGTGGAGGAGTGGTGCATGCATTCTGTTTGTTCCTGCCTCGCATGAGGTACCCGTTTCCACTTCTGCACTGGCCTCATCCTTGTCCCTGGCTGCGATGTTTGTGTGGTGCATCATTACCACATAGGTTCTCTGCGATACCTTTTCCATGTATGTCACTTCCTCGATGTAGCAAGTTGGGATATCCTCACAGAGCCTACCCCTTGTCTTGTCTCTTGCTTGAGGCTCCAGGGAAGTTGGGGTGTCTTCTGGGCATGGTATTTCCTCTATGTAGCAGGTTGGGAAGTCCTCTTCAATATTTCCCCTCAAGCTTCCTCTAGCTTGAGTATCAGGCTCAATTGGAGGATTTTCTTCTCACTTGATGTCTGTGGGATGCCAATTATCCAGAGCTGGTGGGGTCTGATCTCTTTGCTCTATCGCAGACTCAATTATTGGAGCATGGGGTGCGAGACGAGCGACCCTCGCTCTATGCCGAAGAATAAAATTTGCCAGGGAGAGTGCTCATTCCATATGCTACCTCTTTTGTCTATGAGAAGCGTGGGTGTGCCAATCCGACCCGCGTCAAGGTTTGCCTCGCTCCCTAGTCATAGTGGAGGAGGCTTGAGAATAAGACTCACCCCGAGTTAACATGACACAGTGAAAGACACACCAGATCTTATAGATGGCAGGGAGTTTCAGATCAGGAATGATCTGGCTGCATCCAGACCTCTCTGTTTTCATATTTGTGTGGGACAGATGCACATGGCCTCTCTTTAACTTGGCCATACTTAATGCCTGCATTGCTGGCTCTTTCACGTGAGGGAAAAGTTTGTCATCCGGAGGTCGACTGTAATGGCCTGCTCCCATCGTTAATGTGAATAGATGGGGATCAACCTACAACATTTAAACCTTGTCTTAATGCTATTCCTGGTGGCAATATTGCACGACATGTCACCCCATCAAGGGCTGAGGCATCTCTACTAGCAAGGTCTCTACAACGCCTCGAGAGATCTGTATCATTAGAAAGATTGGCCTGCCAGTGTATGTGTTTTGACTTGGTCTCAACTCCTGCATTCACCAGGCAGTCCGCTACTTTGTTTGATTATCGTTTCACATGAGAAGGGATTATGGTGAGTTTGGGGTGGACGATAGCTTCAAAGTCTTCTAGAAGTCCTGAGAGCCTCCAACTAGGAGAGATTCAAAGTGGATGTTCCCCATGAAGGATTTTTGTAATGCGTTGGATGATAATCTGAGAATCTCCCTCTACTATGACCTTTTGGTATTGATTGTGGGCAGCAACCTGGAGACCTCGAATGAGGCTTAGGAGCTCAACAACATTGTTTGCAGTCTCACCCAGGAAACCTACCACCATATGTATGATCTCACCAACATGGTTTCGGAGGACTGAGATGAATCCTTCCGGTCCTGGGTTTCCCCTAGAGGCACCATCAAAGTTTATCTTGATGAAACCTAGTGGAGGGGGGGTCCAATTCGTGGGGCTGTTGGAGTGGCTACCTTTTTCCTTCACTGGAGGGAAAACATGAAAATGCATATTCCAGTTTTTAAGAATGTTTTTCTCCTCGGGGATGCATTGAAGATCTTCAGGATTCCAAGGTTTGTTATTAACCGTTTCTCGAATTAACTTCTCAACCCGTTCCCACGTGATAGCAGGCAGGGAAGTTTTCGAATGAAAGATTCGTTTGTTCCGTTGTTTTTAGATTTCCCATAAGGTGAACCCAGGGAGCAACTGCCAGATGCATTCGAGAATTGGGTTATGGAAGGAGATTGTATCCTAGTTCACAATTGTTTCCCTGATGTTGTTCCTGTTTCTGTTGGAGCGTTTCATAGCTTGGGCTCTCCAATCCCAGATCGGTTGACTGTAGTGGAAGTTGTTAAAGAGATGTTCCATGGTTTCCTCTCTTTGATGGCATAGGGTACACCTGGAGGGGCCTATAAAACCTCTTTTGATGAGATTATCCCACGTGAGGATGCGATTTTGAGCTGTGAGCCAAAGGAAAATGGAGACTTTGGTCCATAGGATGCCTTTCCAGATTTTGCTCCAGATTATTTCTGGGATCTGATTTTGATAGTTTCCCTGCCAGTAATAGGCTTCATTAACTGAGAACATACCTGTAGTGGCGTGTCCCCATCTAAGGATGTTCGGTCCCTCTTTGATTGGTATTTTCCGATGGGCTACACATTCTTGCCAGGTTTGAAGATCTATATGTTCTGTGAGCTGTAATTCCATTCTCTCTGTTTTCCATTGTCTCCAGGGCTGGTCCTCGTGGGTCGGTTTCCAAAGATATCTAAATTTCTTGAAGATATTCGGATGGAGCTTCTGCTTGAGAGGAATGAGATCTTCCAAGTCATTGAGGGGGGGTAGCTGCTACCATGAGTCCTGCCAAAATAGTGCGCTTCCTCCATTTCTCACTTCCTAGAAAGCATGCTTCTGAATGACAGGGCGATTTTTCCAGGCCGTATTCCAGATGTTGGATCCTTGGATATGGTCATTGAATCTGATTAATTGATTGTTTTGTGTATTCGGGCCATACTTTTGTTTCCAAATTTGCACCCAGAGTTCTGTCGGATGTTGTAACCATCTCCACCACATTTTGGCTCCCATGATTTTGTTGATCTTTCCCAGATCACAGAGACCCAGTCCTCCAAACCTTTTGGGTTTGCAAAGTTTATCCCAACCAACCAATGCCCATTTTTTATTAGCTTGGTGACCGTGCCACAAAAAATTTCTTTGGAGCCTCCTGATTGCTCATATTACCGAGATAGGCGCTGCTAGAGCAGTGAAAAGGTAGGTGGGTAGTGCCTGCAGGACTAACTTGAGGAGCACCAGTCTGGCAGCAATATTAAGAGGTCTAAAGGTCCAATTATTTAACCTGTGGGAGATAGACAGGAGCAGGCTATCCCATGAGATGGAGCGCACTGACTCCCTATGAGGGGTATGCCGAGGTAAATGGAAGGAAGGGAGCTCTTGGAAATACCTAGAAGTCTAGAAAGGTGGTTCTGTATTGTGACCGGCGTATTGAAAAAGTAAAGCTTGGATTTATCCAGGTTTAAGAGCATGCTTGAGGCTTCGGTGAAGTCAGAGAGAATGGAGTTTAGCTTGTTGGAATCATGTGCAATAGGGGTATTCATTAGGAGGGTGTCATCGAAAAACTGACTGTGTGAAGGTGTAGGATGGATGTTATGAAGGGGCACTCCTTTGAGGGATCCCTCCTGAATCACCGCTTTGATGTATTGCCCTAGCCCTTCTGCCATAAGAATAAAGAGGAAGGGAGAGAGAGAGTCACCCTGTCTGATTCCTATAGTGGACAAGAAGGGCTGGGAGGTTATCCCATTGACTGAGATGGAGAAAAAGGTTGAGGAGGTGAGCTTGAGAACCCAATTGACCCAGCATTTATCAAAACCAAAGGACCCCAGAATGGAGCGTAACTATTTCCATCTTACTCTATCAAAATCTTTTGAGAGATTGAGTTTAATAAGAATACCTGGTATCTTGGTCGTTTTCAAAGAGTGGATCACCTCATTAGCCAGAATAACATTGTCCATGATTTGTCTCCCTTCCACATAGTCATCTTTCTCTTTGGAGATAATAAAAGGTAGGATTGGCTTAAGGCGAGTGGCAATGACCTTTGTGATTATTTTGTAAATGAAATTGCAAAGAGATATTGGTCGAAATTGCTTGGGGTGAGTAACACGCTCCTCCTTGGGGATGAGAGTGAGAAAAGTTGCATTAAGTGCAGAGAGTACTTGACCATACATTCTATATTCCTCAACAGTCATCCAGACCTCATCCTTAATTAGATCCTAGCAGTGATGGAGGAAGTCTATCGTGAATCCATCTCGTCCACGTGCTTTTCTTGAGGGCATTTCTTTTACGGCCTGAGCCACTTCAGCTTGAGTAATGGGATGCAGGAGCACTTCATTCTTCTCTGGGGTGACTAGCGAGGGTATGTGATCTATTATTTTTTGGATTTCCTCTTCCCTATTCTCGATGGTTTCCGTGAGAAGGTCTTTGTAGTAAGAGTTGAGTTCCTTCGCTATTTGGTCATGTTCTCTTATAGGGGTGCCTTGAGCGTCCTCCAGTTGAGTGATGCGGTTGATGTATCTGCAATGCACCATTGCTCTGTGGAATAATTTTGTGTTTCGCTCACCCTCTCTAAGCCATTGAACTCTGGATTTCTGACGCCAGAGGATTTCTTCTTGCTTTCTCCTTTCCTCCATTTCTGCTTGTAGTTTCTCTTCTTCTTTCAATAGATCTGGATTTCTGCTACTTGAGATGAAGGTTCTTTGCAGGTCTTCGAGCCTACGTTCAATTTCTTGTTTCCGTTGGAAGATATTTCCGAAGGTGGACTTGTTCCAACTCTTCAGTGGTTGCTTGAAGTTTTTGAGGCACTGCTGGAATTTGTACATGTGAGTACCATGTTCCACTTCAGCCTGGATCCACCAGGTATGTGCCAGCTGGTGGAAGTCTGGGTGAGAGAGCCAGAAATTTTCAAAGTGGAAGGGTTTAGGTCTAGGAATAATGCAAGGATCTAGACAAAATACAATAGGCCAGTGAGCCGACCCTGATTTTGGCATTATGTTTGCTTCCATTACTGGGTGGCCCTCAAGAAGTGTTTCTGCTACTAGGAAACAGTCTGATCTGCATGCAACGTGTTGGTGTCTAGATCTTCGATTGGACCAAGTGTCCATTTCAGGTTTCGATATCTACCATATTTAATTGATCTGTAAGGGTTTTGAACTTACCATTGTCCTGATCCAACCTTTTGGTTCCTCTAGTTTTCTCTTCTAGCGTGTTGGCTACTCAATGATTTTCTTAACCTTTTTTATGTCAATTAAATGATCTGTATAGCTGCCTAACTAGGGTCATGAATTTTTATCACTCTTCATGATCAGTTTCCAAAATGACAATCGTAAGTTGTCGCTTTTCCCTATTGTTTATTCATGCTTTGTTTTCATGACTGAAAGCATGAAAACCTACGACTGTGATTACCATTATGTTTTAAAATTTATCTAAAGACAAATTGTTCATATAGTTTTTTATGGAATTTTGATTCCTTTCCATGAAGATGTTACTCTCTTTGTTTTGATCCTTTAAATTCCAAGCATGCTTAAGAGGTTATTGGTTTTATGAACAAAGCACCCCCACGATTTGATTTTTTGTATAGTTGTGGTTTGATTCTAGGCTACGTTTCTTTTGCAAAACTTTTGATTTTTCTTTTTTCTTACTTACCCAAACTTTGTAATCAAACCCATGATGTGTGCACTTATTCTCATTTTAATGATTTGGTCCTAGCTCGTACTGAATGTAGAGGTGGCATACGATTTGCAGACTGTCATCATTTCTAAGGATGGCCTTGGGTTTCGCAAACCTTCTTCGTACACATTTCAATTAAACATCCATTCCATCATATGAGTCTTTACAACGTTCATTGTTAGGCTTGGGGTTATGGCTTTGTTTTGTTGTTACAAACCGTTCCTGTATGCTGTGTTTTTTTTATTACCCTCCCGTCCAATATGGCTCATGTCGTGAGAATTGAACCAAACAGTATCCTAACCCTGCTCTCATACGATGATGCCAGAGAGGATTTGGAGAGAAGTGGCTAGCTCATTTTCATTAGGAATTTTTAGGGTTTCAATTTACAGGTTGCCCAAGAATTTGCCTTCTCCTTTGATGGTTGTAGAGCGAAAGTTGGTGATGTGCAACTGGAGGTTACCGAGGAGTTCCTGAGTCAAGCCACAGGGTTACCAGCAAGAGGTCAAAAATGGTTTAAAAATGCAAAAGTGGAGGAAGTTCCTTGGACCCTACTGTTTACATCTCGGAAAATAACAAGCTATGATAAAGGTATGCCCATTTCATTCCTAAAAGCTTGGTGGCATGATTTGCTCTCTATGGTAAAGCAATTTGTTACATGTGAGGGATGGTTCGGGCTTGTATTTTTGTACCATTTACGCCTTCTTATGAGTTTTATGGGTTTCCCTTTGAATATGCCATATTACTTACTCGGGAGTCTTTATAAAATGGGGAAAAGCTATAAGAAAACCGGTCAGACTCTAGTCTTTTTCACCATGGCCTAGTTAAAATCTTGCTCATACATCAATTACAGTCATAGAATGATAGTTGGGATTCGTTCATAACCCGAAATGGCTATGGTAACCCTGATATGGGTGAGGTAGATAAACTCGTTGTAGAGGAGACCCTTGTCCACCCGACGACATCTCATTCACCTCCCCAGACTCGTGTCTCTTCCCCCAATAGCGAACCCTTGATCGATCCCAAGGTCATTCAACAGGACTGTCAGTAGATTACACATCCAACTGACTGTGTTAAAAACTTAAAGAAACCTACAGGGAAGAAATCTAAAAGAAGTGTTGATGTAAATTTTAAGAACAAAAGGGCTGGGAGATTGATATCACAGAGTCTTCGTAATAAGACGAATTATCATGCAAACGTGATCAACATGATCGAGGTTAACGAAATCTCAGACTCTGAAATTGACAAATTCCTTGCAGAGGAAGACCCTTTGTCATTCGGGATACTCCCTGACCGACCCTATAACTCTGTCGATAATTTTCATCCTTGTTTGAAAGACAATCCAGAGTTTCCTGGTGTCAAGCTTTGCAATAAATATACTATTCGTATGGAGGGCTCTCCGGTCCACAATCTTGTTTGTTCTAATGCAAATGCCACACAGTCACAATGTGAGGTCTGTCTATCATGGATTGATAGATATTATACTGATATCCCAGTTCTACAATCACGGGTTAAGGCTTTAAAAGATCAGGTCGTTGTTTTAACGAGCGAAAAATTGAGGCTCGAGTTAGTTATTCATGGCAAGGAAAAACCTTTGAAGACCACAGGTCATGTGATATTTAAAAACTTTGAGGCTGCTACAACCATCGTAAATTCCAAGGTTTCATGATACGATTTGATTTCATGGTTAGAGGTATGATCTTTTAAATTAATAGCATGTTTGTTTTCATTCTTAAGTTATATTATTTGGTTTGTTGAATAAACTATATTTCATTATTAAATTAGTCTATTTTATTCATTAGATAATATGATATTTCATTTTCTATAATAACTAGCTACAGAATCGCAAGATTCTGTATCCAGTTATGTTAAATCGAATTGTGTGAATTAATGACAGAAAACATATATGAAATCTTTCTATTTTCCTTTTATTTCAGGATATTCACGGGTCCATTATTTCAAAATTGATCTGAGGCACTCTTAAGACCTTCCAGTCATGTCTATGATGTATTTTGAATGAACAGAAATGAACTGTTGTTAGTTTTTAGGATTTAGCAGAATCAGGGTGGTTGCATCCCCCTTTATTTTTGGAACAAATATTTGATCTCAAGAACAAAAATAGTTATCCTTCCTGAGACCTTTATAAACCTATCATTTTTTAAACAAAGGCATCTCGGCCTAGGGCTGGAATATGGATAATTACACACAGACTTGAATGGAACACAATGCATGTTACATCGTTAGCTTTTGTGTATTATGCTTTAGTTTAAGTTCTGTTTATTTCGATGTGATAATAGATGGTGAAAGCTTTTGTCTTCATGATTTATTGTGAGTTGAAATAATTCATTATTACATGTTGTCCATATCTCATGTTTCAGATACACAGGGTGATCATCGATCCAATTCAAATTATGAGCTTTATCTCTTATTTCCTATTGAATGTTTAAATACAAGTTCTTACAAGAAGATTTATTTTACTGTAGTTACTTGTAAATCATAACATCACTGTGACTATATCCATTATATGTTTTGTTACCAAAACTCAGTTTCCAGCATTTCGTTTCACATTTATTCAGAGCGATCTTAAGATTTGTTGCAGGTTTACTTCTCGGATAAGGTGGCTGGATATTCTCTATTGCACAGATGTTGGATGCATTAATAGGTTAGTCTGTTATTTTATTTCATTTTCTTTCTTATTATAGAAGTTTTTAGATATAGTATAATTTTCATTATCTATAATTTTTTGTTTAATTAAGTAGCTTAATATTTGATTTTATGAATGCACACAAACAAGAAAGTAAACCAAAAACAAATAGTATTTTTGCTTTCTCTATTACTATCATTAAAAGAACCATTTTATATTCGATTTTTATGAGTTCAGATTAAAACTCATTATTTGTATTTGTTGTATATATAATAAATAT
>SNQJ01S0004585.1:342465-358028 GCA_010110895.2 Picea sitchensis | reverse complement strand
TAAACCCGTCAGAGTGAATTAATCCAAACAGCTTGGGTTAATTAGAAAACCCCAGACTGGATTCACTCTTCCAGTTGATGAGCGGTCAAATTCGTTCGTCAACAAATGGCACTAGAAGGAGGGCCTGAATATGATTAATGGCACATGGAGGTCGCAAGACTCCTCCCCCACCTACCCGCTCACCTATAGTAACAAGAAGTCGTGATGACGACAACATTGTCCCTAAAATAGCAACCACATCAAACGACAATCCACGAATTACAGTCGAACCAGTTACTCCAAATCCCCAAGGGGCCGACGTATAATAAATTGTTCGTCAATCCCTCATAAGGACGCACAGTACCTTAGCCCGTATCAGACAACCAGGTCAGCCTTTGAACCAACCATTAGACTTCTCTGATATCAGGGAGTAACTTGAAGGTACTAATCTTACCCTAAACCCTACGGATCCAGATCACATCCTCACTCCTGCAGCAGGAGGATTTGGTATTCCACCATCACCACCCCCTTCATCTCCTTCTTCTTCTGGAGAAGAATCATCAGACAAAGGAAGTTCTTCATCTCAGCCTTCGACACCACCCACACCTATGGCCAATATGAATAATCCCACTAGACCTTGGCTTGATCAAGATGCAGTGGCCATACTTGGGCCCCAACATCCTTTGCCTAAACATCTGGAGAAATGGCTCCCTAAATTTGACCCAGATTCCAAGCAGATTGCTGAGGATCATATCAAAAAATTCATGCTATCCATTAGGCTCCGTAGTGTTGAACACGAAGACGTAGTGTGTAGACTTTTTCCCTACACCTTTGAAGGAAATGCCTCTACCTCGTACTTTGCCCAACAACCCCACACCATTGTGTCATGGGATAAATTTGAGTCTTGTTTTCTTGAGAAATTCGGAGACGAAAAATCTCCTGAAGTCCTAGTCATGGAACTCTCTAGTCTAAAGATGAACCCCAAATAAAAGATAAAATACTTTAATCAAAGGTTCCTGACATTAAAGAATCAAATCCCCACAGACTCAATGCCTGCCGAAAATCTTATCGCCGCATACTACATGAAAGCCTTACATCAAAACATAGCCATTTGGGTAAAAAGGTCCAAGAAAGCCACATTGTTAGAAGCCTTTGAGGAGGCAAGTCAAATTGAGAAAGATATTCTCAGCCTAAAAGACAATATCTGTAATGAGGCAGAGACTACTTCATCCTCCAAGAAGAAAATTGAAATTCTTCCTAGACCTCCACAAACAAAACTCAAACAGATAGTTCGGATATAGAAAACTTACAGAAGGTCATTCAGAAGATGTCTAATCAAGTTATAGATTTGAGAAGATTGACTGAAGAAGCTTCTTCAAGCAAAGGGTCTTGCAAACCCCCTTTTAGAAATCCTTTTCCCACAAACCAGCCTAGCTCAAATTCTGAAGGCCTAAATCTAGAAAGATTACAATTTGCTATTCAGATGATTCTAGAGGCACATGATAACTCGATTCCTCCCGAGATTCCTGAAGATGTGGCTGAACAAGAGATAGTGGGAGAGGACGAATCCTCTCCCAACATTTTCGGACATTTTTCGGATAGCATTTTTCAGGCTAATTTCGAAACAGTGCATCCTTACAATACCAGAAGTAAAACAACAAATAAATCTTCTTCTGAGATTGGGATTAATGCACGTCAAAAACAGTTCAAACCAATTGAAACCAAACAGAATTCAACAGCTTCAAGTTTAGAGTATTATTTGATTGAGGATCTAAAAAAACTTAGAGCCAATATTTCTGTGTATGAATTGTTGAAATTTCCTTTTCTGTTGCAAAAGATGTTGCAGAACATTGCAAAAAACAACAAAAACAACAATTTAAACAACAACAAAATTGCAGAAAACAGCCATAAAACAACTCAAAAAGTCTTCGCTAAAACGACACTAGAACCCGCTGATAAATTAGAACTTGCTGTAAAAAGCGTGACAAATGTAGATAAAATAGTTTCAGGGCCTGCGATTAAAAAACAACAAACTTCTGTTGTTAATACTCGCAAAAATGTCCCACCCTTTTTGTTGACTTTTGAAATTTTCAAGAGGAATGTACATAAATGCATGGTAGATTCAGGTGCATCATCAAACATAATTCCTTGGTCTATCTGCCAAAAGATCAATGTTGAAGTTCAGCCTTCTAGTCTTAATATTATTCAGCTTGATCGGACCAGTGTTAAATTAATAGGTGAATTAAAAGATGTACTTATTAGATTGTCATCTAATCCTAAAATCCATCAAATCATTGATATTATTGTTGTTGATATCCCTGAAGTATATGGCATGTTTTTAAGTAGAGATTGGTCTGAACATCTACATGGTTATTTTGCAACAGATTGGTCTCACTTATGGCTGCCAGAAAATGGAAAGCCCAACAAAATCAAGGTCAATCGTGAGCGTTATCTTAAGCTTACGGTAACTGATTTAAATGACCCTAATGAACCATTTACTGCTTCTTCCAATTCACCCGAAGTGTAGGGAATGAACACTTTTTTCGACAATTTTGTGGCTGAAATTCTACCATTACAAACCCTGAACAACAATCCAAAATTATGACAAGCACACAATCAACAACCTTCTCTCAGTGGTCATATGCACTTGACGAAAATCAAATCTAGTCTCTTTACTTCGATGGATCTAAATTGAAGGAAGGAGTTAGTGCAGGATGTGTGATCATTGATCTAGCAGGTAACAAACCTTTGATCGCTGGCCGATTAGAGTTTGAATGCACGAACAATACGGCCGAATACGAGGCACTCCTACAAGGTCTCAGAAAAGCACTAGATTTGAAGATTCAGAATTTGGCTGTCTTTGGTGATTCAAAAATTGTGGTTAGAAAGGTAAAAAATTCTATCCACTGTTTATCTCCACACCTGAGAAGCTATCAGACTGAGGTATGGAATTTAATGAAATTTTTTTCTGCGTTTAACATTAATTCTATTCCCAGATTGAATAATTCTAAGGCTGATTTGTTACCTAATGTCGCCTCAAAACTTTTTCCTGCATAAGGAATTTCTCCGAATGATTTTTATGTCGAGTTGTTGTTCAGACCATCCGTCCCTAACAACATCACAAATTGGAGAGTCTTCGATGACGATCAACAGATCATCCGTTTTCTACACATGGAAGAGACTTTCCAAGGAACAGTTATCGACGAGGGTACCCACGACAAAAATCTTCACAATTTTAAAGTAATGCCACATCCAAGATCCCCAGAGTCTACATCAGATATGGTAAACTCTATTCCAAAATCCGTGGTTAAATTAGAAAATTTTTATGATCTTCACGATAAATTCAGAAAATCAGTGAATTGTAAAATGAATAGTTCTTCCTTGACACATGAAAAAGTAAATTTAGGAACTAAAGATAATCCACAATGCATCAATTTGGGGTTGGCATGTTCTGAACAAGAAAAGATAGCATTTATTAAGTTGTTTAAGTAATTTAAAGATGTCTTTGCTTGGACATACGACGACCTAAAGACCTTTGATCCTAACATCATACAACACATTATTCCCATGAAACCCCAGACCCAACCTTTTCAACAGAAATTAAGAAAGATGCACCCAAAACTTGAACCAACAGTCAAGAAAGAATTAAACAAACTCTTGAATGCTAAAATAATCTTCCCAGTAAGACATACACAGTGGGTCTCTAATCTTGTCCCTATAAGGAAGAATAGTGGTGAAATCCAACTATGTGTCGATTTCCGAAATTTAAACCGAGCATCTAATAAAGACAACTACCCTATTCCTCCCATGGAATAGATCCTTCAACAAGTATCTGGTTCTGAAAGATTATCGCTGCTGGATGGTTTTTCAGGGTATAACCAAGTCCTTATGTCTCCCCCAGACCAGCTCAAAGCCACTTTCCGTACTCCATGGGGCACCTACGCTTATAGGAAGATGCCCTTTGGGCTCATAAATGGCGGTCCCACCTTTCAAAGAGCGATGGATATCGCTTTTCGTAGCTTAATCAATCAATCCGTAGTAGTTTATCTAGATGATGTCATTGTCTTCTCAAAGAATAAAGGAGATCATCTAGCCCATCTAAGAGTTGTTCTACAGCGATGTCGTAAGTATGACATTTCTTTAAATCCTAAAAAATATGTCTTTGCAGTAGAATAAGGTAAGCTCCTCAGATTCATTGTATCAAATGAAGGGATGATTATTGACCCTGAAAGGACCCAAGTCATTTCAAAACTATCCCCTCCCTCTTCCAAAAATTCCATGCAATCTTTCTTAGGTCAGATAAAATTTGTTAGGAGGTTCATCCCCAGCTTTTCAGAAATGGTCAGACCATTACAAAATTTAATAAAAAAGGATGTACAATACCATTGAGGACCTTTAGAAAGTCAGGCTTTTGACTCAATAAAAAAGGCTATAGTAGACGCTCCTTCTCTAATGAGCCCTGATTTTTCACAAGACTTCACCCTCTACACATTTACCTCTGATCGGTCCTATGCTATTGTCCTAACCCAAAAAAATGTTGAAAACAATGAAGTCCCAATTGCCTTTATGAGCTCAGCCTTTAAAGAAGCATAACTTAATTACCCAGCAGTAGATTAGTAGGCCTATGCTATTTTTAAAGTGGTAAAACACTTCCGATCTTATCTACTGAAATCCAAGACGAAAATCATTGTCCCTTACCCTGTTGTCAGAAATTTGTTAGTACAGAAAGAACTGGGTGAAAAAAGGGCAAACTGGGTCACCTCCTTACAAGAATATGACAGAAATTACCCCAACACAAATTGTTAGAGGCCAAGTTTTATGTAAATTGGTTTTTGATTCAGCTATAGGACAACAAAATGAAACTGATATGTTAATTCAAGATCAACACAATCAAAATCAAATCTGCTGTGCACAAAACCTTACTAGTCATTGGTACGATGACATCAAGTTTTATCTTATGCATGAATTAGCTCCCTGACACCTTGATCCAAAAAAGAGGAGAGCACTGAGATTAAATTATTCTTCTTTTCAGCTGGTAAACGGTATTTTGTTTCACCAAAATTTCGATGGAATACTTATGCATTGTCTTGAAAAAGATGAAACAGAAAAAGTCTTACTGGAATTACATGCAAGGGAAGCTGGTGGGAATTTCGGTGGATACGCCACTGCCCTCAAAGTATTAAGAGAAGGTTATTACTAGCCTACTCTTTTCAAAGATTCCCATGCCGTATGCTGTAAGTGTGTGAATTGTCAAAAGGCATCTGGGCAAGTATAGAAACCAACATTCCCACTGCAATCAGTTTCGGTAGACTCCCCTTTTCAGCAGTGGGGCCTGGATATTATAGGCCCAATCAATCTGGCATCCTCGCAGCAGCATAAATACATCATAAAAACCATATATTATTTCACCAGATGCTCCGAGGCTGCCCCATTAAAAGTGGTAAACACCAGCCAAGTAATATCTTTCCTAAATACAAATATTATCACTCGTTTCGGTATCCCTGAATTCCTAGTATTTGATAATGCTTCCTATTTTTTGTCTCTTGAAATGAGTGATTTCGCTTTATAAAAAGGAATAAAATTAAAGTATTCCACCATCTATGATCCCCAAGGAAATGGTTTGGCTGAATCAACTAATAAAAACCTGATCAAGATCATCAAGAGAACGGTCTCCGAAAATCATAAAAACTGGCATAACACACTATTTAATGCAATCTGGGATGATAGGGTAACTCCTAAAACTGTTGTCGGTAATTCCCCATTTTTCCTCGTTTACGACAGGGAAGTGATTCTTCCACCGCATGTTCTTCTTCCATCTTTACAGTTATCACATAAGGTGCAAGAAGAAAAATGTCCTCCCTTGGAAAGTTAGATCAACACTTTGTTGAAGTTAGAGGAAGTAAGGGCTCAAGCAAAACGAAAATTGGATCAACATCAACTCATTGTCAAAAAATGGTTTGATTCCAATTCTGCCTCTGACAGAAATTTTGAGGTAGGCGATCTTGTCTTTAAGTGGGACAAACCTCATGAGGGGAAAGGAGAACATACTAAGTTTCAAAACTTGTGGTTGGGACCATTTTTAATTGCTGAAAAGCTAGGTCCCAGCTCTTTTCGCCTACATAATTTAGAGGGACAGCCAGACACCTTCCCGGTGAATGGCCAAGCTCTCAAAAAGTATTTTACCTGATGACTCTCCCATACACCTTTTGTAAATATTTTCTGTTTTGGTTTCCTTGCTGTTTGTTTTTCTTTCCTGGTTTGTTTTTATTTTCATTTCTATTTATCAGTCTTTATTTTTTAAACAAACATGCCTGCACCACGGGCTAGCTCAGACAGAGAAAACATAATACTTCCCCTCGAAAATAGCTGCTAAAGGTTGTCAGAACATTAACTGTTGTATTTCTCTGAAATTGTAGCCTGGTTAAAGATGACTTTTTGTTTGAAAGGCATTTTCTCGGTTTCAATCTGCGCTTGAAAGTATTCATGACCATCTTTAAAAATATTTTTACGCTGTACCTGTTCTTTAAGAGAGCAACTCAACGATGTCTCCCTGTTCTTGAAAATTAGTTTTATTAATAAACTATTTTTGGATCTTGATGAAGGACAGCATAAAAAATTTTAAGGTCTGCGATATATGAAGGTGTGTTTAAAACTGGAATTTTCAGTTTCACCCCGCTCTGTTGAATATCTTTAAAAAATATGCCAGAATTGTGAATAATGTCTCAGAGAGTTGTGGGAAGTGTTTGTAAGCCCGCTAGGATACTTAACAGGTCTGTTGGAAGCGGGTAAATACATGCATGATGCCAAGACAACTTCGTCGAGGTACTGAACAAGCCTGCTGCCATCGAAGCAATGTTAGGTAAAAGAAAATTCTCAGATGTGAATTTCGTTTTGGCCCTAAGCGTCATTCCTTTTGATCTGAAATTTCTTGACAGGATACAGACCTCAGAGTGGTTTAATTGAAATCCCTGACGAGGCTATGAACGCCTGCTAGCAACAGTGGCCCTGTCTACAGTATCAGAGACATTAACTTAAACGTCATGTCTTTATTTTGCAAAGTTTGTCACCAGTTTTCATTTCTTTAAAAACAAAAGTTATCTGAAATTGGACTGCATCATGATTATTTAAGATGTTCAAATGACTTTTCAGTTGTTCTTCGATTTGAATTTTTTCAGATTTCTCTAAACTGAACTCATTCGTATTACAGAGATAATTGCTTCTCCCAGCATGTCGCCATTGTTGGCAGCTCAATGATTTTCTTAACTTTTTTTATGTCAATTAAACGATCTGTATAGCTGCCTAACTAGGGTCATGAATTTTTATCACTCTTCATGAGCATTTTTCGAAACGACAGTCGTAAGTTGTCACTTTTCCCTATTGTTTATTCATGCTTTTTTTTCATGATTGAAAGCATGAAAACCTGCGACCGTGATTACCATTATGTTTTAAAATTTCATTAAAGACAAATTGTTCATATAGTTTTTTATGGAATTTTGATTCCTTCCCAGGAAGATGTTACTCTCTTTGTTTTGATCCTTTCAATTCCAAGCATGCTTAAAAGGTTATTGGTTTTATGAACAAAGAACCCCCACGATTTGATTTTTTGTATAGTTGTGGTTTGATTCTAGACTACGTTTCTTTTACAAAACTTTTGATTTTTATTTTTTTTTACTTACCCAAACTTTGTAATCAAACCCATGATGCGTGCACTTATTCTCGTTTTAATGATTTGGTCCTAGCTCGTATTGAATGTAGAGGTGGCATACGATTTGAAAACTGTCATCAGTTCTAAGGATGGCCTTGGGTTTCACAAACCTTCTTCGTACACATTTCAATTAAAAATCCATTCCATCGTATGAGTCTTTACAGCGTTCATTGTTGGGCTCGGGGTTATGGCTCTGTTTTGTTTTTACAAACCCTTCCTATATGATGTGTTTGTTTGATTACCCTCTCGTCTAGTATGGCTCCGGTCATGAGAATTGAACCAAACGGTATCTAAACCCTGCTCTCATACGACGATGCCAGAGAGGTTTTGGAGAGAAGTGGCTGGCTCATTTTCATTAAGAAGTTTCAGGGTTTCAATTTACAGGTTGCCCAATAATTCTCCTTCTCCTTTGATGGTTGTAGAGAAAAAGTTGGTGATGTGAAACTGGATGTTACCGAGGAGTTCTTGAGTCAAGCCACAGGGTTACCAGCGAGCGGTCAAAAATGGTTAAAAATGCAAAAGTGGAGGAAGTTCCTTGGACCCTGTTGTTTACATCTTAAAAAATAACAAGTTGTGATAAAGGTATGCTCATTTCATTCCTAAAATCTCGGTGGCATGATTTTCTCACTGTGGTAAAGAAATTTGTTACATGTGAGGGATGGTTGGGGCTTGTATTTTTGTACCATTTACGCCTTCTTATGAGTTTTATGGGTTTCCCTTTGAATATGCCATATTACTTACTCAGGAGTCTTTATAAAATGGGGAAAAGATACAAGAAGAACTGGTCAGACTCTAGTCTTTTTCACCACGGCCTAGTTAAAATCCTCCTCATACATCAATTATAGTCACAAAATGATAGTTGGGATTCGTTCATAACTAGAAATGGCTATGGTAACCCTGATATGGGTGAGGTAGATAAACTCGTTGTAGAGGAGACCCTTGTCCACCCGACGACATCTTTTTCACCTCCCAAGACTCATGTCTCTTCCCCCAACAACGAACCCTTGATCGATCCCAAGTTCATTCAACAGGCCTTTCAGCAGATTACACATCCAATTGACTGTGTTAAAAACTTAAAGAAATCTACAGGGAAGAAATCTAAAAGCATTCTTGATGTAAGTTTTAATAACAAAAGGGTTGGGAGATTGATATCACAGAGTCTTCGTAATAAGATGAATTATCATGCAAACACGATCAACATGATTGAGGTTAACAAAAGCTCAGACTCTGAAATTGACAAATTCCTTGCAGAGGAAGACCCTTTGTCATTCGGGCTACACCCTGACCAACCCTATAACTTTGTCGATAATTTGCCTCCCTATTTGAAAGACAATCCAGAGTTTCCTGGTATCAAGCTTTGCAATAAATCTACTATCCATATGCAGGGCTCTCTGGTCCACAATCTTGTTTGTTCTAATGAAAATGCCACAAAGTCACAATGTGAGGTCTGTCTATCATGGATTGATAGATATTATACTGATATCCCAGTTCTACAGTCACGGGTTAAGGCTTTAAAAGATCAGGTCATTGTTTTAACGAGTGAAAACTTGAGGCTCGAGTCAGTTATTCATGGCAAGGAAAACCGTTTGAAGACCACATTTCATGTGATATTTAAAAGCGTTGAGGCTGCTACAGTCATTGTAAATTCCAAGGTTTCATGATATGATTTGATTGCATGGTTAAAGGTACGATCTTTTAAATTAATAGCATGTTTGTTTTCATTCTTAAGTTAGATTATTTGGTTTGTTGAATAAACTATATTTCATTATTAAATTAGTCTATTTTATTCATCAGATAAAATGAGATTTCATTTTCTATAATAACTAGCTACAGAATCGCAAGATTCTGTAGCCAATTGTGTTAAATCGAATTGTGTGAATTAATGAAAGAAAACATATTTGAAATCTTTCTATTTTCCTTTTCTTTCAGGATATTCAGGGGTCCATGATTTCAAAATTGATCTAAGGCACTCTTAAGACCTTCCAGTCATGTCTATGATGTATTTTGAATGAACAGAAATGAACTATTGTTAGTTTTTAGGATTTAGCAGAATCAGTGTGGTTGCATCCCCCTTTATTTTTGGAACAAATATTTGATCTCAGGAACATAAACATTTATCTTTCCTGATACCTTTATAAACCTATCATTTTGTAAACAAAGGCATCTCGGCCTGGGGCCGGAATATGGATAATTACACACAGACTTGAATGGAACACAATGCATGTTACATCTTTAGCTTTTGTGTATTATGTTTTAGTTTAAGTTCTGTTTATTTCGATGTGACAATAGATGGTGAAATCTTTTGTCTTCATGATTTATTGTGAGTTGAAATAATTCATTATTACAAGTTGTCCATATCTCATGTTTCAGATACAATACAGGGTGATCATCGATTCAATTCAAATTATGAGATTTATCTTTGATTTCCTGTTGAATGTTTAAATACAAGTTCTTACAAGAAGATTTATTTTACTGTAGTTACTTGTAAATCATAAGATCACTGTGACTGTATCCATTATATGTTTTGTTACCAAAACTCAGTTTCCAGCATTTCGTTTCGCATTTATTCAGAGCGATCTTAAGATTCGTTGCAGGTTTACTTATTGGATAAGGTGGCTGGATATTCTCTATTGCACAAACATTGGATGCATTAATAGGTTAGTTTGTTCTTTTATTTCATTTGCTTGCTTATTATAGAATTTTTTAGATATAGTATAATTTTCATTATCTATAATTTTCTATTTAATTAAGTAGCTTAATATTTGATTTTATGAATGCATACAAACAAGAAAGTAAACCAAAAACAAACAGTATTTTCTCTTTCTCTATTACTGTCATTAAAAGAACCATTTTATATTCGATTTTTATGAGTTCAGATTAAAACTCATTATTTGTATATGTTGTATATATATAATAAATATAAAAATTAGATAAGAATTAATTAGATAAATTGTATATATATATATATATATTAGATGTACATATATATTTCAACGATTATTATTTAGTAATTTATTGCATTTCTTTTAGTTATTTTTCTCTTTCCTTAGGACTTTAGATTGGCCAATGGAGCCATTAAACCTATCAGAGTGAATTAATCCAAACAGATTGGGTTAATTAGACAACCCCGGACCGGATTCACTATTCCAGTTGACGAGCGGTCAATTTCACCTGTCAACACAGCGTCAAGATCATGTTGAAGTCGCCACCCATGATCCAGTTGGGTGTATTCAGTTGGGTTTTTACATGCTGTAGTTTTTGTATGAAGATTTCCTTTTCTTGTGCGGTCTTGGGTCCATAGATGTTTGTGATGGCTCCTTCCTTGGTAGATCTTGTTACCGTGAAATAAGCCGTGAGAGTACTAGTCGTGGAGAAGGGTTGTTGCAGAGTGAAAGTATGTGGGTTCCAAAGAATGGCTAATCCTCCGGAAGCTCCCACAAAATCTAGATGGAAGAATTCATAGCCCCTCTAGCTGTGTCTGAAGATATTTTGAGCGTCCTGTCCTACACATTTAGTTTCTTGTAGGAGTAGGACATTTGGGTTTTCAGCTTTAATACAATCTCGAAGGATCCTTTGATTGGATCTACCATTAAGCCCTCTGATATTCCAAGTAATTGTCTTCATCATGAGGAAGGCAGGGGGGGAGGGGCGGGTGGAGGTATCCCTCTGATAACCGATGTATCTATCCTGAGTTTATCAGCAGGTTCCCTGCTTCTTTGATAAGCTGGTGGGTTGTTTTGTGTCCCCTTCTCTTTTTTTCCTTGGTTGCCCTCTTAGATTCTGTTCCTAGGTCTGCAGTTATGCCCAGTCTTGCCGTAGATCCTGCCGTGGAGTTTGTGAAAACTTTATGGACTTTACAGAGTCGTTCCACAAGGATTTGTTGCAGGTGTTTTTGGTTAAGATATTCCTCCAGCGTTTCTGCATCTATGTCTGCCAGATCCGTTTCATCCATCTGCATGGTGGTGTCTCTGTCTATACCTGTTTGAGTTGCTTGGGTTTTTTATTTGGCTTGAGTCAGGTTGGGTTCCTCTGGGCCTTTACCCTTCGCCTGGATTTTTTCTTGATGAGGGTTTTTTATTTCCTCCTCTTTGGGAAACTGATTCAAAATGTCATAAGAATTTTTGGTTGAAACCTTTGGGGTCGTGCTCTGGTTCTATTTTCTTGGTGGATTTTTCCGCCTACCTGTGACATTGGTGTAGCCATCTTTTTTCTTATTATCACTATCCTTGGTTCTTGGAGCGTTCAGAGGGTAGTCTCTAAAGAGGTGGCCATGCTCGTGGCACTTCCTACAGCGAAAGGGGATGTGTTTGTAATCGATTGTTTGGTTCCAGTCATCGTCCTAATATTCTAGAGTGATTGATCCTGGCAGAGCCTTTGAGATGTCCATATAGATGCATATGTGGGCATATGAGGTATACTTCCTCATCTTTGTAGCCTCTGATGCCTTTACATAGTGCCCCATTGTGTTCCCGATACCCATGAGTATTTATTCCAGGCAGAATTCCTGGGGTAGTGAGTACCGACGAATCCATACTGGCACTCTTGTGAAGTCCTCTTTCTCTGGGTTGAATCTATCTATCGAATATCACAGAAACAATCCCACCGAGTTATAGAAATATGGTCCATTATCAAAGATTTTGTCCTTGTCTTCAAGGTTGTACGAGATTATTGTGAAGAAACCCTTGGAGCTGAGTTGAACTTCATAGTCTCCTTTGGGGTTCCACCAGTCCTTTATCCAGTGTGTGAGGTCGCGTTTAGTTGGCCATAGGCCTAAAAAATTGTTGATTAGAGCATGATCCATCATAAACTGAGTGTGCTCCCCTACCCTTTTTGATTTGATGTGATAATGATGGGGTTTGTCCATTTGCGGTATACACTTGCTTGGTTCCCATCCTCGAGAAGCTTTTGGATGAGACGTATTGGGTTTTACGTCCATTTCTTTCCTGAGCCCCTATTCCTGGGTGAAAATATGATCTCCCAGGTGTGGCGGCGAAACAAATGCAGGTATTTTGGCATGGGTTCCATTCCTGTCATTTGCAGTGACATCGCTATACGAGGGGGGTTCCCCCCCCTCTTCTGGACTCATTCGAGCTATTCAGTTGACTCGTGAAGCCTTCACCCACAGAGTTTAGTCCATTGTTCTGGGAAGATGGTGTCAGTGTGTTCAGCAATCGCGTCTGCAGCGTTGCAGAGCTCTAGGGTTTTCAGAACTTTTTTTCAAGGAGAAATATGTTATGGATAGCCTGAAACTTGAATTCGCGAAGTGTGAGATCTGACGTTGCATGTCCTCTTGTTTTGGAAGGCCGCGATTTACTTCGGGATTTCAAGCTTCAGGCCTTTTCTCCTTCTTGCTCATGCAATTCTCTGAAGTGTCAAATTCCAGAAGTGAGAGATCTGGTGACGTGTGGCCTCTTGTTCTGGACGACCAAGATTTACTTCAGGAGTTCAGGATTTGGGCCTTTTCTCTTGCTTGCTCGCGCAATTCTCCAAAGTGTCAAATTCGTGAAGTGAGAGATATGGTCACACTTGGCCTCTTGTTATGGATGGACGAGATTTACTTTGGGATTTAGGGATTTGGGCCTTTCGGGAATCCTTTTCTCACTCAACTTATTCTTTTTTCTCTCGGAGTACGAGATTGCCTGACATGTGTCCCTTGTTGAATATCAATGGCCACAAGAGATTGTGGGGTCACAACTAGCAGGTTCTTTAATTTCCTTTATGATCCCTGCAATGCAAATATGCTCGTTCATAGCAAGATCTATATGCATCATTGATCTGTTAATATAGCAAGATCAACGATTGTGAGTGTTTGTGGGATCACAACTTGTGGAAACTTTAAATTGTATCCTGATCCCCACAATGACTCCCCACCGTCTATTTATCTACGATGAGATATGATGGTCATGACTTAATCTTTTTGATCTGATGACTGATCCTTCTCTCTCTCCAATCTTACAATTGAAAAAAGAATCTATTCACCTGCTAGTTTTTTGAACCAAAAAAGGGTTGTGTTTGGACGTTTGTTGTGTAGAATACGGACTTGGACGAACTCTTGTGGGCTCAGGAAAAAAAATGACCAGTAATTTGAGACAAAACGATGATGAGAGCTCATCCTTCTTCAAGAAAAATAGAAAATCTTTGGGCCAGGACTTGGTCAGATAAGACACCAAGGGAAACCAGGTCATCAACAACGGGGGAAAATGACTTTATCAGTTAGAGAGAAATATTCTAGGACTTGGTGGTGCAGAAGAGAGAGAGAGAGAGATGAGGAAAGCATACAGACTTAGGTATAAACAACAAACACATATGACCCTTGAAAACTACATTTGATAACACATCCCAAGAAAAATTCCACTAATAGTCCATAATGCCCAAGAATTATATCCGTTAAAAATCCTCTAGAGTTTGATACTGTTCTTATTTCCTGACTTTCTTTATCAAGCCTAATTATCTTCCTCATAAATCAAACTAGAGAATGAGATTTATAACTTGATCACTTATTCTATTCTAGCATGAGTATCTTACTTGAAAAGGGAGGAAATTTGTTTTATACCTTCAAATTCCATGCCATGTCCTTGAAATGCATAACCCGAGTACCATCTTCCTCATTAATTTTTCAAATAGATTTTATACTCTTTCAACAATTTTCATACCTATGAAAGAATTTTGTATTCTTTGATAGGTATGCAAACTCCAAGAAGAAGATTCTTCCATAAGGTCATCAAATATTTTTCCATAATAATAACTATTCCAATTGATTTAAAAAATAACTCCATGATACCCTTGAATTCCTCAACGACCCTTGTGGTACCTTCACAAAAAATAAAAATATTGTCTACAAACAATAAATATGTGATATTGCACGAAACTCCAATGGGAGACCCCTTTATACTACCATTTCCTTCTACTTCTTTAAGTATCTTACTTAACCCTTCAACTACTAGAATACAATTAAGGTGAGATATGGGATATCCCTATTTAAGGCCACTCCCTAATATGAAGAAATGGGTTGTTGCTCCATTTAATTAAAAAACAAAGATACCGAGGAAATGTACTTGATGATATGGACAACAAACTAGGGACAAAATCCTAAATGTATAAGAATAAATATAATGTAAATCCAACTTACCCTCTCATAGGCTTTGGATAGATCCACTCTCATCACCATTAATCTTTGATTTATGACCTTTATTGAATGCATGGATTATTGTTCTACACAAACTACCTCATGGTTCTAAGAATCCATATCCTTCTCTTGAGATTTCATTTAAGAGAACACTTCTCAAGTTTATGGAAATCACCTTTGAGATAATTCTATATATGAAATTTCATAAAGATATGGGTCTAAGTTTTTCAAATGTTGTGGGATTATATTCTTTAGGATGCTAGGAGTTTTGTATTGAAGTATCCCAACATTTTTCCTTAAGTTCTTGTAGTTTCCACCACTTTTTGTAAATATTCCTTTATAAATTCTTAACATCCCATGAAAAATTCCACCAATATTCCATAATTCCCAAGAATTATATCCATTAAAAACTCTCTCGAGTCTAATACGGTTCTTCTTTCCAAACTTCCTTTATCAAGGCCTAATTATCTTGCTCATAAATGAAACTAGAGAATGATATTGACAATTGGATCACTTCTTCTATTGTAGCATGAGTATCTTACTTGAAACAGGAGGAAAATTCTTTTAAACCTTCAAATGCCATGCCATGTCCTTGAAATGTGTAACCCAAGTACTGTTGGATCATGTTGTCATTGATGCCAATGGTTTGATTACTTGGGAGATTGTTGGATCATATGTCATTGATGTAAATGGTTTGGTTTGATTGATGTCAAGTAATTGATTGATATGATTCCCTTGATGAGAATGTTATAT
>SNQJ01S0004585.1:325817-337466 GCA_010110895.2 Picea sitchensis | reverse complement strand
TCCTGTGAGCAGGACATCAGGTGAATAGACCCTGCGGGGTGATTGGGGGGACCTCTTTGCATCATCTGTGTATAGGGTGCATGTACACGCGGGCTGGTTGTGTATAGGGTGAGTGTACATGCGGGCTGACTGTGTATAGGGAGCGTGGAATCAATAAAATCATGGAGATTTGTGTTTGAGTTGGTGTCAAGCTCTTGGATGATGAAGTAGGTTCCAGATCTGCTTTCTATGGACTCAGATCTATCACTCAGACACTGGTATGGTTACATTATTGTCTTGATAGATACTATTGCTTGATATGTTGTGAATTCTTAGGGCATTCTTGGTATGCCATCTATGATGTGGTTCAGTTAGGTTGATTTGGTTGATGGAGTGAGAAGCAGTCTTGTGATTCAGTAGTGACATGATTGTTATGGTATACTAGTAATTTGTACATGATTGAGATAGCATTCATATTGATTTGATGTGGAGAATGAGCAAGCTATTGGAGAGCTTGGATGTGTTGTGATTGGCTGTGGGTCAGTTTGGACTATTGAAGACAGAAGAGAAAGTGATTGGAGGTTGCATAGGATGTGGGCATGTTGCTCAGAAGCATATGTTTGTTGCATTATACATTGGCTGCGTTCACATGCAGGCTGTAGTGAGCCAGGGCGCATGCACACGCAGGTTGCACTATTGACAGGTCGCGTACCTATTGAAAGATTGATATCTGTTGAGGATTGTTGCCTCATCTCAGTGGGTGCTGAGCGTGTAAGCTGAGTCTTTCATATAGAGTTGGTGTTCTTGTAGAGTTGTACTCTATTCAGTTGTTGATGATAAACCCAAGGATTGTAGTCCGTAATAAAAAGAAAATTGTGCATACATCTTGTGTTCTTTGTGTCCATTGTGATGATGAATTGTTGATCATATATTGATGATATATGTTGTTGATATGTGCCTACATCTAACTGGTTATAAATGACAGCAATGGGTAATGAATAAATGTTGAATGCTAATTGTTGAGTTTTTGTGCAAGAGGGAAGTTTTGGGAAAAAGAGCCCCACACTCATTTACCCCCCCTCTAAGTGTGGTAGGTGTGTCCAACAAGTACCATATTCCTCATCAAATTTTCAAATAGAGTTTATATTCTTTCAACAATTTACATACCTATGAAATAATTTTCTATTCTTTCATAGGCATGAAAACTCCACAGAGAAGATTCTTCTATAAGGTCATCAAAGAGTTTTCCATAATAATAACCATTCCAATTTATTTACAAAATAACTCCATGATACCCTTTAATTCCTCAAGGACCCTTGTTGTACCTTCACAAAAAATAAAAATATAGTATACAAACAATAAATATGTGATATTGCATGGAACTCCAATGGGATCCCCCTTTATACTACCATTTCCTTATACTTCTTTAAGTATCCTACGTAACCCTTCAGATACTAAAAAAAATTTAGGGGAGATAGGGGATATCCCCATCTAAGGCCCCTCCCTGATCTGACTAAATGGGTTGTTTCTCCATTTAATAAAACAACAAAGCTACCGAGGAAATGCACATGATTATCTGGACAACAAACTAGTGACAAAATCCTAAGTGTATAAGAATAAATTTAATGTAAAGCCAACTTACCCTCTCATAGGCTTTGGAAATATCCACTCTCATCACCATTAATATATGCTTGATGACCTTTATTGAATGCATGCATTCTTTTTCTACCCGAACTACCTCATGGCTCTAAGAATCCATATCCTTCTCTTGAGATTTCATTTCAGAGAACACTTCTCAAGCTTCTGGAAATGACCTTTCAGATAATTTTGTATATGAAATTGCATAAAGAGATGTGTCCAAGTTTTTCAAATTTTGTAGGATTATCTTGTTTAGGATGCTAGGAATTTTTTATTAAAGTATCCCCACATTTTCCCTTAAGTTCTTGTAGTTTCCACTACTTTTTGTAAATATTCCTTTATAAATTCTTAACATCCCAGGAAAACTTCCACTAATAGTCCATCATGCCCAAGAATTATATCCGTTAATAAATCACTAGAGTCTAATACGGTTCTTCTTTCCCAACTTCCTTTATCAAGGCTTAATTATTGTTAGGACCCAGAAATGTCCCTTTTTCATCACATCTTTTGCCTATTCAAACTTATCATCTCTAATCTAATGCCTACTATAATGCGTGCTAAGACCTTTTTTTCCCAAGGTATGAATCATTTATCTTGATTTTATATTTTCATTTACTTAGCATGTTTGATTGGTAACGTTCACATGTTTTACCTATAAAATGATTCAACTAATGATCGAAATGAATAGAACAACCAATTCTTAAAGAATGGTCATTGTTGTTACACCAGTTGTTACATCTAGGCGCCAATCTTGGAAGTTGTTACAGTTATGCGCCAATCCTGGAATCTGTTACATGACTGTTACAATAGGTGCCACCAATTCTGCTATTATACGACTACTGCAACAAATGCCACCGATCCTGAACATTGCTACACCTATTGTTACATGTTTCAACTTACAAGATTAGTTCTAGATCTTCTATTAATGATATCATACGAACATCTTGAGAATCGAGGATTCTCAAGGCTGTTCTGATTTTGTTTTTAACTGAATGACTCTGACTTTAAATAGTAGAGATTTTGTAATCAGAGGGATGGATTCCGACTGGGAGAAAGTGAAGTGAAGTAAAGTTTATTTTACACAATATTTTGGAAAATCAATAGAAGAGTGGATTGAATTTCTTTAGTAGACTGTAGCCTATTTCTTTGAGAGGATTCAGTGAGAAGGAAAGGGCCCACCTTCCTCATAGATTCCCCTATGTTTTGAATTCTATAATAGTTGTTTTAATGTGAATGGTTTATTTGTTAAATAATTCTAGAATAAAGTTGTTGTTACAGTCTAGTTCTTTCCTATTAGATGCGCATAAATCTGTCTCGAGAGAATTAAAAGTCAATTGTTGAACATTGTTGGGGAACTGCTTTCCCTTTTTCTGCATTAGATTAAAATCTTGTTTTCAAATAAAAGAAAATAAAAGTGTGGATTACTTTCTTACAACAAGTAGATTTCCTTCTGCAATTAGTAGAGAACTTCTTCCTGCAAACATAAAATAGAAAGTTAGATTAGAGTAGGCAATCCATAATTCTTATACATTCATCGGTTTAGATTTCAAATTGTGATTTCAATTCTGTAGAACTCCAACTGTGTCAGCATAATTGTGTTAGTAATAATTTTTGTTTATTTTTCCCTACTACAATTAGATTAGTGTTGCTTCCATAATCTATCATAGACTGTGCACAATTATCTTGAAATAATAGACTTCCCTGGGTTGACAATTTATATTGAACACCTTAACTCTCTATTCATTTAGACAATTAAAGTGCCCAACATTTTGGTTCTGTTGTCGGGGAAGATAATTATAGATTTTTGTAAGCACATTAGTTTTTTTTTTAAAGAATGATTAGTCTACATGAATCGAGGAACGAAAGGACGTATTCCCCAAAATACTAACCCTACAGGTACCATAGGATGTGGAGGAAGAAATCCTACACTGAGAAGGCAAACATTTGTTGATGAAATAATAGCCAGAGCCGATTCTTCTTCAGGATCTATTTTCCACCCTGCAAATCCTCCAAGAAGACGTAATATTCAGTCATCAAAACTACCCCTTCTTGAAACATCGTTTTCATCATGGGATGGATCTGAAGCTAAAGTTGAAGCTGAAGATTTGTCACCAACAAATCAGCAAGAAACACTGGAGAACATTGAAGATCAAGGAAGCATAGTTCGAAACAGGGAAAATCCAGAAGAAGTGGTTTATCGGATCAATGGTTAGATAGTCACTAAAGAAGAGTTGGATTCTTTTCATATTGAGTGGAGAGAAAGAGAACATATGGAAAATTAAAGGGATAATGAAGAGGATTTCCACCAAGAGAACCCACAATACAACGAAGATCAGGTAAACAATGAAAATACTATCTCTACCCTGGTTTTTCCTATTTCTGATGTTCCCACATGAGGGATGGATCCTATAAAAAACATACCTCTCTCAACTTTTCTGAATTTTCATGGATTGTCTACTGAGGATCTGGACGAGTTTCTATTTGAATTTGACATTTTGTGTAGAAGCTATGACTACACTACCACTGCACAAAAACTTAAACTATTTCCAGCTACATTGAAGGGTAATGTGTTAATATGGTTTATGAGCTTAGGAGGAGAGAACATTTCAACATGGGTATAGATGATGCATCTTTTCCTGAACAAGTACCAAGACTACTTCCGAACAAGACAACGAAGGGAGGAATTGTTCAAAATGTCTCAGAAGGAGGATGAGACCCTTGAATATTTTGTGGAACGACTCCAGTATAATCTACAAAGGTCTAGACATACGGATGTAAGTAAAGACATTTTAAAAACTATTTTGCTAAAAGGAGTTAGAGAAGATTGTTTAGATATACTGAATATGCTTAGCAAAGGAGATATATCTAAAGAATCCTATGAGGACATTGCAGAGCTCTGTAAAATATTTTCTCGAGGATCTACAAAGAATAGGTCATCTACAAAGGATCCCACTTTTTCAAGGGTACAAAAATCAGCCAATGGAGGAGCAACAAGAGCAGAAATAGGTAATCTATTAGAAAATTTCAAAACAGAGATGATTAACTCTTTTTCTTCACAAATTGACACCTTGCAGAAACAAGAAGAATCAGAGCAAGCATTGTGCATTTTTTGTCTGAAATGAAGAAAGAAACATCCACCAAGGGAGTGCCCGTTGAACAGTGTCCAGGTATGTCTTATTTGTGAATTAGATCATGTTATTGACCAATGTCCATATATACCAAGAGTAAAAGCATCAATGAAGGCAACTAATGAGAAAGTAGAGGTTTCCTATCTAATTACACAAAGGAGACAATGGCAGCCAAGAGGTCAAGGTATGAACTCTCAATTCTCTCCTGCAGCACTTACTTATTGGAATAATCAACCACTATATGGCCAGACGAATGCTCCCCCTCCACATCAGATGTCAACCCCTTATCAATATCCCAATGCATGGTTACCTATGACCCATCAACAGAATCATCATGGACAATGGAACCCATATTGGAGAGGCCCTCAACAACAGCTCAGTTATTAGAACCATCACCAACCGAACCCCTATCAACAACAGTTCCAACCCCAGTACCAGCAGCAACAGTTGCAGTTACCCCCAAATGCCCCACTAAACAAAATGTTGGGCACTTTAATTGTCTAAAGGAATAGAGATTTAAGGTGTTCAATATAAATTGTCAACCCATGGAAGTCTGTTATTTCAAGATAATTTTGCACAGTCTATGCTAGATTATGGAAGCAACACTAATCTAATTGTAGTAGGGAAAAAGAAACAAAAAATATTATTAACACAATTATGCTGACACAACTGGAGTTATACAGAATTGAAATCATAATTTGAAATCTAAACCGATGAATGTATAAGAATTATGGATTACCTACTCTAATCTAACTTTCTATTTTACTTTTGCAGGAAGAAGTTCTCTACTAATTGTAGAAGGAAATCTACTTGTTGCAATAAATTAATCCACACTTTAATTTTCTTTTATTTGAAAACAAGATTTTAATCTAATGCAAAAAAAGGGAAAGCATTTCTCCAACAGTGTTCAGCAATTGACTTTTAATTCTCATGAGACAGATTTATGCGCATCTAACAGGAAAGAACTAGACTGTAACAACAACTGTATTCTAGAATTATTTAATAGATAAACCATTCACATTAAAACAACTATTCTGGAATTCAAAACAGAGGGAAATCTGTGAGGAAGGTGGGCCCTTTCCTTCTCATTGAATCCTCTCGAAGAAATAGGCTATAGTCTGCTAAAGAAATTCAATCCACTCTTCTATTGATTTGCCAAAATATTGTGTACAATAAACTTTACTTCACTTCACTTTCTCCCAGTCAGAATCCATCCCTCTGATTACAAAAGCTCTACTATTTAAAGTTAGAGTCATTTAGTTAAAAACAAAATCAGAACAGCCTTGAGAATCCCCGATTCTCAAGCTGTTCGTATGATATCATTAATACAAGATCTAGAACTAATCTTGTAAGTTGAAACATGTAACAGTAGGTGTAGCAACTTTAAGGATCGGTGACATTTGTTGCAGCAGTCGTATAACAACAGAATCAGTGGCACCTGTTGTAATAGTTGTGTAACAACTTCCAGGATTGGTGCATAAATGTAACAACTTCCAAGATTGGTGCATAGCTATAACAACTGGTGTAACAGGAACGACCATTCTTTAAGACTTGGTTGTTCTATTCATTTCGATCATTAGTTGAATCATTTTATAGGTAAAACATGTGAACATTACCAATCAAACATGCTAAGTAAATTAAAATATAAAATCAAGATAAATTATAATTACCTTAGGAAAAAAAGGTCTTAGCACGCATTATAGTAGGCATTAGCTTAGAGATGATAAGTTTGAATAGGAAAAAGATGTGATGAAAAAGGGACATTTCTGGGTCCTAACAACTATCTTCCTCATAAATGAAACTAGAGAATGAGATTGACAACTTGATCACATCTTCTATTGTAGCAAGAGTATCTTACTTGAAAAGGGAGGAAATATGTTTTACACCTCCAAATTCCATGCCTTGTCCTTGAAATGTGTAACCCAAGTACCATCTTCGTCATCAATTTTTCAAATAGAGTTTATATTCTTTCAATAGTTTGCATACCTATGAAGGAATTTGGTATTCTTTCATAGGTATGTAAACTCCTCGGAGAAGATTCTTCTATAAGGTCATCAATTTTTTTTCCATAATAATAACCATTTCAATTGATTTACAAAATAACTCCATGATACCCTTGAATTCCTCAACGACCCTTGCGGTACCTTCACGAAATGTCATATCCTTGAAATGTGTAACCCAAGTGTTGTCTTCCTCATCATTTTTTCAAATAGAGTTTATATTCTTTCAACAATTTGCATACCTATGAAAGAATTTGGTATTCTTTCATAGGTATGAAAACTCCATGGAGAATATTATTCCATAATGTCATCAAATATTTTTCCATAATAATAACCATTCCAATTGATTTATAAAATAACTCCATGATACCCTTGAATTCCTCAACGACCCTTGCGGTACCTTCACGAAAAATCAAAATACCGTCTACAAACAATAAATCTATGATATTGCACGAAAATCCAATGGGAAGTTGTAGAGGAATCATTCTCATCCCAATTTTTCTTAAAATCCTTCAATGCCACCTTTCTGACTCTCATCCCCAAAGAACGTGAAGCAAATATTGTAGATAAGTGATGTCCTATCTACTTAGGCAATTTGTCTGCAAAATCATAACTAAGGATATAGCCAATAGACTCAAAATTGTGCTACATATTGAAATAATCTCTCTTGATAAAGGTAGATTTGTAAAAGGGTGCCAAATACTGGATGGGATAATAGTTTCCCATGAGGCCATTCATTCTCTAAAATCTAGTGGCAGATTATAATAATTGATTTGGCCAAATATTACAATAGAATAAACTGGAATTTTATGGTAGAAATGTTAGGGGCTTTGGTTTCGACCCATGTTGGATATCGTAGGTCAAAATCCTACTCTCTTGATCATTTTTCTCAATCCTTTCATAATGGTTCCCCCTCATATATATTCAAATATTCAAGAGGGATTTGGTAGGGAAACCCCACTTTCCCCTACCTATTTATCATCCTTAATGAACGTATGGGTTGATTTATGAAACAATCCCTCCTAGAAGGTTCCCTTAAGGGCCTTCATCTTTACCCCCATATTGAACTTCTCTCCCACCTCTAATTCATGGATGAAACCCTCCTTATGGGTAAACCAACAATGAGGTAAGAAAGAGAGATTAAGAAAATCCTGGAAGTCTTCATGACACCCTTCGACATGCAGATCAACCTAGAAAAATCCAAATTATTTTTCTATAATACCTCTCTTTTAATTAAATGCAACATAGCTTTCATTTTGGGATTCAAACATGGCTCCCTTCCCTCAAAATACTTAAGAGTCACTCTCCTAGAAAAATCCATTCGCAACACCTCATGGAAGGAAATCCTTACCAAGATAGAAGAAAGACTGAAATCTTGGACTCATAGATTCCTAACCTTACCGTGAAGAATCCTTCCGATAAAATATATGCTAATGGTAATGCCTTTGTATATGTTTTATGTTTTAGTAGGACCTGCTAACATATTGCAAAAGATTCGAGGGATCCAAAGAAAAATTTTATGGGGAAGAGAGAAAAGGGAAAGGAAATGTGCATTGGTAGTATGGGACAAAAATGTGTCCCTAAAAGTCACAATGTTTTGGGTATCAAAGATCCACAAAGAAAGGGCCAAAATTTTGCAGAAAATAGATTTTGGAGATGGATCAAGAGCCCAAAGGCCCTATTTGCCTAGATATTGAAGGAGAAGTATTCTATGGATAGCCCAACAGAATAATGGATGAGAATGGAAGGGGACCATCGATGATATTTGATATGGAGCCATGCCTTGACAAATTGGGGGTTGGTTCATCAATAAATATTTTGGGAAAACCATGATGGCAGGTAGGATATATTTTGGGATGATGCATGGGAACAAATTCCAACTTTAGGTAAAGAGGATAACTGCCAGCAAATACAAGAGAATATGATAGGGGATGGGTAGAATAGGGTCTCCCAATAGAGGGAAGAGGATTAACACTCTAAATATAAGATACAAGGAACATGGAGGAACATAGAAGAGTGGCCTATAGAATGGGAGGAGGAAAGTCATCATGATACAAAGGCATCTTTTGACCACTTCAAGTCTAAAAAGGAAAAGACATTCTGCAATGGGTTCAAAAAGTATATGGTAATTTCAATATGAGGGAGGCCTACATGTTGGCATATAGAACAACTAAGGCTTCCGAGACAACCATTTGGGGAAAAGTATGGAATCCATCCCAATGGAAAAAGATATTGACATTCCTCTAGATGGTAACAAACAAAAAATATTTAACATGTGACCTCATCATCAAGAGGGGATATGAAGGTCCATCATTTTTCACGATGTACAACTGAGCAGGGGATATTTTGAACCACCTTTTAAGCTCCTGTAGGGAAGCATCTTCCATATGGTATAATGGATCCACTCTATTCAGAACCTCGGATAGGAGAAAACATGATATCAAGAAAAAAAAATAGAGGAATGGAAAGTAAATCCTTATAGAAATCCCATACTCAACAGAATATGGAGCTCTTTTCTTGGATTCCTACTCTAGAATATCTAGAAGGAGAGGAATAGAAGGATTTTTAAATAGAATCACCTCAGCCTGGATCAGGTATGGCAGGGGATCCACTAAAACATATAGGAGACAATAGAGGATACCACCTAGGTAGAGGAGGGTTGGAACCCAATGGGAGAGGAAGTGGAAATATTCAAGAATTAGAAGTTGGGACAGTGCCAAAAGTAAAGCACACCAATGAAACAAAACACTTTAAATAATTGAGAGCATGAGAAATGGGAGCCACCCCCAACTAGATTTATTAAATTGAACTTTGATGGAGCACCAAAAGGTAACCCAGACCTAGCAGGAGCAGGGGGGATATTCCAAGATTCATCAAGAACAATTGAGATCATATTCACCTCTAGGATAGGTCACAAATCCAACAATGGAGTGGATTTAGTTGGGATCATCATAGGTCTAAATTTATCAACCAAGGTAGAATACAAATAAGTAATAGTCGAAGGAGACTCTCATATTATCATTGCATCCTTGAAGAATATAACCAAAAAAACACCACCGAAGAAAGTCTTGACAAACTAGTGTCTTTCCTTCATCCTAACGGAAGTGTCTTAGCTCATTCATGGAAACTGAACTATCATCCTAGTCCATGTTAGAAGGAAATTCAATGCTATGATATACTATCTCACCATTGTAGTCATCGTTAACGAGACTAGAGAAAAATGGTGGCAATGGATGGTGCTGGGCCTAGGGGAACCTAGGTGAAACATAACACATGTAGCCATGCGTGAAAACTATTTCCTTGATGAGGTGACATCTATAGGGATCGATGACTCCCATGTAGGGATTCCAACCACCCATGCATCAAATTAATCATCATATCCCTCTCACACTTGTTCATTGATTGACACACAACTGGATGCTAGCTGAAATAGATGGTGGAAGATTTGAAATGATGAAAGTTAGATGAGGAAGATTTTATAATAGGTAATGTAGGTACAATAGATTGAGTATGCATATGGAACGATGCTACATTCATATGAGAAGATGATCAAGGCATAATTTTTTAGTAAAGATGGGATAATGAACATGCAAGGAAGGAAATGGGATTGTGGGAGAAGGAAAAGGTTAGTTACTCATGAAAAGAAGAGGAGGAGATGATGGGAATAGAGGATGATTGTTGAGTCCATTTTTGTGCTTTCACAAACCATACTTTTTGCCTCTTTATTTGCCATTTTCCTTCATTTTACTCCACATTTCTCATAAAATAGCCTATCCAAGGTAAATTTGTCATCCTCTAACTTCAGAATTGAATTTTCTAAATTATTGCATTAAAATTGGAAATTTAGCAGAAATTACAGGATTTCACCAAATCCCGTAATAGCTCCGTCTTTTGTATACTTGCAGGACACCTGGGCGAAATCTGACACTTGGGTTGCGTTCCCAGATGTACACGGATGGTGAATAAGCTATCAGATTCGAAATCTGAGACTGCTAGATGCTCGGTCAACGCCGGTCAAAGGGGGTCAGTTCAGCGGAAATTGCCCTGTTGCAGCATTAAATCTAGGACAGTTTTTGATTTCGTGGGATTTTGATCATATTTTGAGGATCTAGAAGAGGCATTCGACCCTCTTAGGATATTGTGGATCTACTTATGATATTTAGGAGACNTATATATGTCGTTATTTTATAAAGAAAACATTTGTACACATATGACCTTATTATAAATATGTTATCTATGTCGTCATGATGTTGATCCTCTACATATGATCACCTTATTATAAAGATGTTGACCTTATTATAAAGATGTAGGTCACTATAAATAAATATATCATAATCGAAAGGAATAGCCAAAATATAAAAAAATTGACAACTTAATGTTTGGTATGGTGTAGGTAAGACAATTACTTGTCAGGACAAGGATTTGTTACAATGAACGAAAATGGCAGGAAGCTTGCTCGGTTAAGAAAGGCATTAGAGGCAAGGGGCGATGGAAAATGTTATTTCCCTTGCTATGATTGTAGAGGCTTCCAAAATAGAAGACTTTTAATAACAACCGCCCAAAAACATTGTAGGGAGAAGGGGCATGCCGAAGGGGGTTATGAATATTGTCCCTTGGTAAGAGGATTCAATATTTAATGTATTCTCTGTACTAATCAGTATGCCATGAATTTTAGTAATATTTCTTATTGTGATTTTTATATTTTCTATACACGCTAACTTTTCTATGTTGTTTTTAAATATATAGACGATGCCCCCAAAGTGTCGACCTCCAAAGATTTATTTTCCAAGTACTAGCATAAATACTACTTTACATGGAGATGAACTTTGACATCAGAATATTGAAGCTGTTGATCAAGTTATTAATGATGATATGGATGGAGATAACGTTAGTGATTCAAATCG
>SNQJ01S0004585.1:314584-325807 GCA_010110895.2 Picea sitchensis | reverse complement strand
CTAGTCCACCTTACATTGAATGACCTCCACTATTATCACTATGGGCCCTCTGGGCCCCTCCACTACCTCTCTAGCCACCTTACAATATGGCCCAAGCCAATGTGTCTTGAACTTCCCTAGATGCTTCATGAACTTGTTGTCATCTACCAATACCAGATCTCCTTGCTTGAATTCTTTCCTCTTGATGTGTTTGTCGTGATAGGTATTTTCTAGGTACTTCTGTACTTGCTGATGATATCCCGCAAAAAAATTGTCTTCCTCTATATTTACCAACTGCGCGAGCCTATTTTGAACAATGCCAGTGTCATCCATATCTATGAATGTTGCAATTCTTAGACTAGGAACCAAATATTCGAGTCTACATTTTCAACTTCTTGCAAGTGGTTCGATAGGCCCATAATACTGCTAGTACTCTTAAATCCCAATCATCCCTATTTAAACTGTAAATCTTCATCAGCACAGTCTCCAAGATCTTATGAAATGCTTCGACTATCGCATTCTCTTATGGATGGTATGGGGTGCTCTTCTAGTGGTGGACTGCAAATTCCTGAGTCAAGGCATCAATAGTCTTATTGATAAAATGGGTACCTTAATCGCTCATAAGTATCTTTGGGCATCCAAACCTAGTTATGATATAATCAAATATGAATCACGCAGTTGTAGTTGCACTACAGTGCTTAACTAGTCTTGCTTCTACCCATCTGGTCAAATACTTTGTTGCAGTGATGATGTATCGAGCTCTTGTGCGCTTCTATTGTGGGTTGATAGGTCCCACGAAATCAATAGCCCATTTTTCAAATCCCTCTAAGCTTAGATGAGGTGCTAAAGGAATCTCATCTCTTATAGAAGGATTCCCTACCCTCTGGAATACATCGCAAGCTTTGTAGTATTCCTTAGCATCCTTATGTAAGGTAGGCCACCAGAGGCCATCTCGAAGAATATTCTACGTTGTTGCTTTCCCTGCATAATGTCATCCTATGATGCCTTCATGTGCTTCTACCAGAATCAATGGTCTTTCTACCTCCATAACACATCTCCTCAATATCTCATCAGGTCCCATATTATATAGTTGTCTGGCTATAAGTGAAAAATCTGTAGCGTGAACTACCAGTTGTTTCTTCTGGATAATTGTATATTCACGAGGTGACAATCTTGTAGACGGGAAATGGACTATATCGATGAAGTGATCATCAACTCTTATGATGGATAGTAGCTGTGCATCTGGTAGTGTATCCTCCAAACTATTAGGTTCCTCTCCATGTTCTAACCTAGACAAGTGGTCAGGTCCCTTGTTCATTCTCCCTGGCTTGACCACAATCTCAAAATCATATTCCTGGAATAATAGTAGCCATATGCATATTCTTCCCCCCAATGCTGGCTTCTTGACTATGTATTTCAACGCAGTGTGATCAGTGAACATATTAAACTATCTACCCAACAAGTAGTGTTGAAAATTTTGCACCATGTACACCATGGCTAAACCTTCTCTCTCAGTGGTAGTGTAATTTATCTTAGTTGTAGAGAGATTCCTACTAGAAAAGGATAATGTATGGTAATTATCTCCTATTCCTGGTTGTGCTAACACTGCTCCTAGTGAAATAGATGAGGCATCGACATGCACATGAAATTCCTTACTCCAATCTGGGAAAACTAGAATATGCGCAGTAACCATTTTATGTTTCAGTGTGTCGAAGCTCTGCTAACATTCCTCTGACCATTGAAACTAACAATATTTCTTTAAAATCTTTTCCATGGGTGTTGTTATCTATGCATATCCCTTGATGAACTTTCTATATTTTCCAGTATGTCCTAGTGCAGTGCGCAACTATCTAACCGAAGTAGGAGGAGGTAGATCAACAATGATGGAAATCTTGGAAGGATCTACTAGCAACCCCTACTTACACACAATATGGCCTAGAAAAACTCCAAAGGGTGAAAAGAAGATACACTTCTTTAGGTTCAAGGCAATCTAACATTGCCTAGACTTATCCAACATTAGTCTTAACCATTCAATATGATTTTTCAATAAGCTAAAACCAGTCCAATCATCAAAATATGCTTCCAAAAAATTATGTAAAAATTCCTTGAATGCTTCGACCACCACCCTGAAAAAAATGGTTGGTGCATTCTTCAATCTAAAAGGTAACACTGTGTACTAGAAATAACCCCATTCTGTTGCAAATGTGGTCTTATGTAAATCTTCCTTATAAATCTTGATCTGGTGATAACCTGAAAATCGATCCGTGAAGGAGTAAACTTCATGTCCTCCCACATTGTCTAAGACTTCAACAGTAAATGGTGTAGGGAATGGATCATGTAAGCATGCATCATTCAGTTTCCTCAAGTCTACATAGATTTTGATCTCTCTTGTCTTCTTATCTTGGACCACCATAGGGCTAATCCATTCTGACTCTTCAATAGGTTCTACGATTCTTGTTTCCAACATTTTGTCTAATTCAATTTTGACTTTCTTCTTATACTTGGGATTCAATCTATAGGGTCTCTTCTTGATTGGCCTTGCATCTGGTTTTAAGGGGATCTTCATTTCTCCCATGGGTCGTTTAATGCTCTTCATGTCTGTGAACTTGGTTGGAAACAAGTCCCGATATTCATGCAGTAGTTATGTGATCTTGTCAATAGTGTCATCATCCCAATAATCTCCAATGTTTGTGAT
The DNA here is from genome assembly GCA_010110895.2 of Picea sitchensis. NCBI lineage: Eukaryota > Viridiplantae > Streptophyta > Pinopsida > Pinales > Pinaceae > Picea > Picea sitchensis. Next base: position 323,133 of record SNQJ01S0004585.1, on the reverse strand, counting down.
CTTAGGTGCTTTTTCTATTCAAATGTTAACTTTCTTGATTTTGATTGGTTGTCCAATGAAAGGTAGTTCGAATCCTGGTCCTCCTATGTCTATTTTTCCTTTTGTTTCTATGATGTTCACATTCCTAGGATCATCGTCTTCATCAGCATTGATATTGTAACAACCTTGCAGTTTCTGAAGAGGTGCAACCCATTCATCCTCTTCTTGCTCCAAAGGAAGGTTAGGTACTTCCTCAAAGAATTTTTGTCTTACAACTTGCAGAGCTTGATTTATTGTGGGATACTGACTCTCAAATAAAAATGTATCTACAAAGTTCTGAGTCATACCGTACCAATCTGAAGTGGTGAGGCGTAGTTCTTCTTGTAGATACCAATTGATAGGTGTTGTATCCAACGTGTTAATGAACTTGTGCACCAACTTTTCTTGAGGAATGCTACTCCAGGCCTCCTCACAACTTTTCACATGGTCCTTCAGACAGCTTTGACCTGTGTATCAAACTTCGCACCCTTCGACTTGGTATGAAAAGAGAATTGTCATCAAAGTGTGACATTGCACCCACTCCACGATGTTCTTCTTGTGTGTTCCCCACCATATTTCCAGCGTTGCTTTCAATCCTTCATCTAGTTCCAACAACCTCTGTTTTACTGGTACAATTTCTTCAAATTCCTATAATAAATTTTCTAAATGATTTAACCCATCAAATGTGGGTAGACTACTTACTTCGGTGCCAATCCAACAAACTTCCCTGGTCAATCTGGCACACCTCCACGCAGAAAATTCATGCATATTGTTCTGGTAGTTCTCTAGTGATTCTTTTGAATCTAATGAGCATGCACTTTCACTTCGCCAACTCAAGTTCCCGTCTATTGTAGGATTAATGTAATCCTGATGTCTCGCTGTCAATTTGTAAATATTTTCTGTTTCATATGTGTGGTCTTATTCTCTAATGGGTTATGTGTATCTATGACCTTCGTCAGGGTCCAGAGGTGTAATGAACCTAAGGACATTACCCTCAAATTTTATTCTCCTCTTCTTTAAGTCAACAATAGTAGAATTGTTAAAATCCCAATCAATTCCTAACAATGTAGGATAAGGACAACTCTCATCCACAATATCGATGACTTCAAAGTCTACAAACGTCCTTACCCCGTCGATGTCCACAGGGATATGCTCTAGTCTTCCAAAAGGGCTCATCATCTACTGATTAGCCATCCTAAGCCTAATAGGGGAGTAAATCAACTTCAGATTTCAGTGCCCAAGTTTTCTTGGTCATAATGTTGACTTATGATCCCAAGTCGAGGACCACATAATCTATATCATAGTCTCCAATCTAAACATTAAGGTGTAGTTCCTAATTTTTTCTTCTCTTCCTTGATACTTGGTTCACAGCGTTACTCAACATGAGGTGTTGTAGTTATTGTATGGCTCTTTCATATTTAATTAAGTCAATAAATGTATATAAGAAACCTACAAGCTTGCTTACCTCTTTTTATTCTTCCGATGCAGTTGACTGATCGAATGCCAGAGGCATCCCACATTCTCTCACTTTTGGTTGTGACTTAGATGAAGAATCCCATTCTCCTCCAAATTCCCTTCTAGCCTCCTCAAATGTCTGCTTCTCCTTCCTTGGATTGAACAACTGAGTCTTCTCTACATCTCTTCTGACCCCTGATCCCTCTGTAGTCTTTTCTGGAGTCACCTTGTATTCTCCTGTAACAACACTTCCTCTCATGATGACAACGACTCTGGGATCCTCTCCGCGAGGTTCTGCTGATATTAATTGTACTTTTTGGTTGCTTCCTCATCTCTCCTATAGTTTATCCAACAATGGTGAGAAATGTTTGATCACATTTTCAAATGAGTTGCAGTAGTTGCAAGTGGTACAAGGGTTCTGATAGTCCCTTGCCAAGTGACCTAGCTGGGCATAGTTATAAAAAATGATATGACCTCAACCTCGACCCATGCCTCCTCTTCATCCTCTTCCTCTAAATCCACCACGGGGGTTGAAGTTTCCTCTTGCTGGGGAACTAAACTACATATCATTTCCCTCATGCTGCATCTCTCATTAAATCCTATATGTATCTCTTGACCTTTCATGCAAGAGATCATAAGCCCTATAGTCCTTCTCATCATGCCCCACAAATTTACAGAATGTGCAGTAAAGTTTTGTAGTTGTCTGGACATATTTTTTCATGTAATAACATTCACCAAGGCGATGTTTATTTCTGCATACTTCGCACTAGGGTAGGGTAACCTGATTCAAAGGGCTCAGAGCTCCAAAGGTTATGTACTCATTAAACAGGGGACAATGCTCCTTGTCATGGCCCTCTGATTTGCATCTGATGCACCAAATGTCTTATCTTTAATCTTTTCCCTTTTATTTCTTCATATATTCAACCTACATAGATAAGCTAATTAGTTGACTCAAAATTTGACTCATACCTAAGATGGATTCTCCCATAGGGGTTGATTCTAGTGTCATGGCGATCTCCAATGCCTGATCCTAAGAAGTGATATTATGTTGCATCTGAGGGACTTTGATGCGTGGCAAGAGGGCAACAATGAAGCATTCTTTATTCTGTTTGTCTAGGATCTGAAAAATCAAATGGCATGTCAAGGTATTAAACCTTTGATCTTTACTCTCTGCTTGATTTCTTTCAGTTCTGTAATTCACTACAACTCCGACTTGGGTTTCTTGAATTCGGAAATCAACGCAGTATTAATGACATTCAATGGTTTAGGTTGTGCAACTCCTTGGACAAATTTCATGTACTAGCTCAGTGCGCGGTCCCTTAGGGTAGTACTAAACTGATCTCTCTGAACAACATTTTCTTTGACATTCTTAATACTCCATACAGCTTCGCATAAGAACCAATGTTGATCAGGATATTCAGATCCATCTCCCCTAAAGGTGGGTAAACTCATCTCATCTTCCATAGATCTTACTAGATTTATTGACTAAGTATGCATTGAACTGATGGTAACCGTGCTCTGAGTGTTCTGATAACTCTGGATACTCGGGTTACTTAATGATACTAAAACAACATGAGGAGTAATAGTACTTACTTCGATGGTCGGCGCAGTTCCTGAAGTCTCTGATTCTTCTTGGCGAGGTTCTTCATTCTTCCCTTCCTCTACCCTAGAAGATTCTGAATATTCCTCATTCAATAAATCTTCTTCTTATCTACTTTAGAACCCTTCATCCTATGCCAGTGGCTCATGATTCTTCTCAAACAATTTCACCAGAGGGACTTCTCTAAATTCTCTCCCACTGCACGTGTGTCCAACCTCTATGTCATTGTCACTGTCTGAGTTCTTGAACATTATATTTTCTATCTGATCGATGACTGTATCTTCAATATGTTATTCTCATGCAATAACATCTTGATCTTCAACTTCAAAAAGTGTAAAAAGTTTCCTCTAGGTCCCTTAAAGAAATATCTCTCTGCTTGGCTATACGACTCTACTCTGTCAACAGAAAACTCAATGATGTACCCTCCAATAGTGCTATTAAACTAGTGATCTATTGCTCTTGACTCAACATTATCAACTCTCTTGAACTTCTTGATCAACGTCGTCATCCAAACTACAAGTGGTCTAGATCTGATTTCAAATTGGGTATCTGCTAATCTAGCTAACCACTCGTATAGCTCCTTATGAATTCCTCCAAAGAAAATATCGTGCATATCAGTAAATATATACCTTCCCAACCAATCCTTTGTACTAAGGCTAGGGTTCTTGTTCTAGGCTTTAGTGAAGTCTCTCTCTTGTTCTTCTATCCACTTCTGAATCTTTGTCTTCGATGGAAACCACCTTGAAATTCCCTCAAGAAGATATTGGTCCTGACAACAGAACCATTTGTTGGCACAGGAGTTGACCCAGGGTTCAATGTTTCAACAATGCACCAACAAAACCCTAACTATCAGTCCTTTCGACAACACTTTTGAATCAGATGAAGTCTCACCTGAAGTAGCAATAGGGGGTTACATGACACAGGTGTCTACAACCAGAAGAAATGAAAAGTGGATCCAGAACAATAACACACAAAAACTAGATATTATGTACCAACTTAAACCTACTTCACGTAGTTATATCTCATATCTAGAACAATAATGCAATAATAGAGTAACATAAAGAAAAGACCAAAACATCAACCAAAGAGGAAAACAAGATATACGTGGTTTACCCTCTCCCTCGGGCTACGTCCACATAACTGTGTTTCTTGATATATTATGTGAAAACATACAATTCTATCTACGCACTTAGCTTCCAGATCTCTCTCTCTTCCTCTCTTCTATATCTCCCCTCCCTGCACACCCAGCTGCAGGGTTGATCTTCACACCTAGATGAAGATATTATAATATAAGAATGTTGTCATACAAAACACTTCTCTCTCGCACCACAACCTTCAATCAACAACAACAACAATGAACAAAACATTAACCAACCATCTCAACTCTTCTTGACCTCTATTTATACATTACATGGCTCTTGGAAAGCCTTAGACCGAAACCTAGGTGTCCAAACCCTAATTTCCAAAACCCTAGGTGTCTAAAACCCTAGGTCAACTTTGACCCATGTTTTCAGGGCTTCGCCAACGTGTCTTTCCTTCTTTCCTGCAAGGTGCTCCAAAGAATCCATTGGTGCATTTTTCCACTTACTGAGTTGTCCATGATCCATCTTCCTTACTTATATGTCTTCCTTGAACTTCTCATTCAACGACTTTGTTTCTCTTACTTCTCTCCTTCTTTTCTTATTCTTTGACTACTTTGACCCATTCTCAGTCAATGTACCTTCCACGCAGTTCGTACTTCGTCTTTTCGCTTCCTTTTTATTTTCTTTCTTCCTTAATACATAACCAAGGGCCAACAAGGGGATTAAATCTATTCGAAGTAAAGACACAATGAAGGGATGTGACCTAAAAGGTGACCATGGAAGAACCAGGTATAACAGAGGGGAGGGGGAGTTGTATATTCAATTAGGATCATTGGTGTAAACCAAAGTAGAGAGAGACACTCGAGAGGTGAGAAAAATATTAAACATCCTCTACTCATAATTGGAAAATAGATCCACGACCACATTGAAACGGGCAATTCTCAAGAAACAAAAGGGAAATATCAAAGGAATAAATTATGGTCAAATCCCAAGACTAGGTTACATACCCAAGCCAATCCCAAACTCGAGAAACAAAATATTTCCATCTAGAAGAAAGTTATTAGTTAACGAAGGCTATGGTGGCTCAGGCAGTGGCTCAAAAATATGAGGAAAATAGAGCCACCCTACCTGTCATTTGAATTATAGTTATTCTATAAATCTCAATTTGGGGTTCATTTCTAGGAAAGGCGAGTGGGAGAGCAAGGTCCGTTGTAGTGTCAACCATAGGTCACCACTAGTCAGGAGGGAACCAAGGAACACCCATTTATGTTGTAGGATGATCATCCAAAATCTAGGAGGAGACCTAAGGAGGAACTAGACATAGAGCTATGCAACCATGTTGTAGAGTGAAGGAATCAGACTTGGCTTCTCTTCCTTTATCATTTTTTGATTGGCTTAGATGTTTTTTTTGTCTTGTTTCTCAATCATGGGGAATCTTCATTTGATCCCTAGAATTAAATATATAATATTTAAATCTCCAAATAGTAGGAAGATGATTTTTAAATTGTCTTGGATATTCCACTAGAATAGTTCTTCACAACAAATATGATAAATAAAACTGAAATATACACTATGAAGGTTAAATTCCTTCATATTCTAGAATATTTAGTTACTGATTTTGTTCTTATGCATGAAATATGCAAATGTGGAAAATAGAAAAAAATAAAGTACAATCACACACCATCCACAATATAGCACAAATATTTTCTTCGGGAAACCCTTATGGACGAAAACCTAGATTGAATGTGAGGTTGCTATGCTCTCTCTTCTTTGGTATGGAAAAAATGAAAGTACAAAGGAGAAGTCACTCTCTATGGAGTTACCCGAGACCTGTGGTGATCCGGATTATTTTCGGCAGGAAATGAGAGCAGAGATATAATAAAAAATTGCACAGAGATATTGCATATAACCAATAATATAATATAAATATATTAGAGATGCAACCATAAACACAAATATATAGTAATACATGATTTCTATTAATGAAATAAATGTACAGAGACTATAAAAATACAGAGTGAAAGACTCGCTAGAATGGTGGCATCTTATCTCTGAGAAGAGATGTGACGACTACTCGCATTCGCAAGAAGATCATTACAGTGAGGCTCTGAAGGCATTTTTACAATAAACAAGAATTCAAAAAACTCTGGACATCCAAAAACCTAACCCTAGGAGATGAAGCGCCAAAAGTCATGTGGGCCCCGTTTGGGTAAGTTACTGCATTAACTTCCCAGGGTCGTAACTTTTGCATACGATCTCCATTTTAGGTGTATGATAGCTTGTTGGAAAGGTATTGTTGAGGGGATTAATTTTGTGTCCTCAATCATTCCATAGTCTATGATTGAGAACCTCGATCTAAAAAAACCTTCATTTGGGCCCTCAAATTGGCCCTGAAAGTTAAAAACTGCTAAAAATAGTAAATTGCCAAAATTGTCAGAAAACTGTTTTGGGCCAGTAGGAAAAGTTGGGTGGCCACCGATATCCACCTGGATCAATCCTCCCTCTTTAGGAAGCAATGGTATCCATTGCATTGAGTTCCTAGTGGAGAGGGAAAAGCGTTTGTTGAATCTGTATCTCGGTGAGTTTCTTGCCTTGTTGGAGACGTCGCACTGCTTAGTTTGTGGAAGTTTGTCATAAACCTGTTGGGGCTGAGGCTGTTCAACAAGTCGAGATACATGAGAGGACGGTGTGCATAAGGAATCTTTTCACTTTTCTGAAGCCTTTTCGACCTGCTTCTGTTGGATAGAAGGTGTTTGGGGCAAGGCTGTAGTGGTTGCAGTGTTCTTTTGTTCTCCTTTTGAACAGATTGTGAAGAAGCTGAATTTTGCAATATGAGATACTACCTTGTGACACTTTTTAGGTGGAACAGTAGTCAGAACTACCTCTGGTATTCTGTAGATATGACCCCCCAAAGTAAAAATGACACTACGGGGTCGAGACTCATAAACAACATGGCGTTTCCACATATATGGTTGGCCCAAGAGCACATCATAGACATCCAGTGGGGAAACATCACATAATACCTCATCCTTGAAGGGTTGGATGCCATATGATAATCGACACTATTGGCTGACACAGAGATCTCTTCCTTGGCGAAGCCACCCGATGTTGTATGGTTGCGGGTGTGGTGTTGTCGACAATCCCAACTGTTTGAAGACCTCTGTTGAGATGAGGTTCTTCTGTCTTCCGCTATTAATAATAAAATGTAGCGGGGTCCCCTTCACCCACATATGTGAATGAAAAAGGCACTCCCTCTCTTCAGGATCTGTTGGTTCTTCTGGTTGAATTGTTGCGGTCGCGACAATAGCAGTAGGGTCTGCGTCAATGATCTTTCCTTTACCATTATTTTCATAATCAGATTCTGAATCAGGGTTCATCTCCTTGTCTTTGATCTCGGCCACCAATGACTGTTTTGAGAGACATTCATCGGTGTTGTGCCAGGGGAATTTGTGAAAATTGCACCATTTTCCGGTGTCCTTCTTTGTCTTCCCGTGACCCTTCTTTTTTTGTGGCTTGGATGGGATTTCGGGAGACTACTTGTTAGGAATTTCTTTATCAAAAGTTGGTTGTTGCGGATTTGTAGACCCGAACTCCCATTTGTTCTAGTGCTTAAATTTTTTCTCGATTTTAACAACATATCGATAAGCAGCACTGAGTGATGAGATTTCCAGAAAATCCATTTCAGTTTGGATGTATCTGTGTAGATCCCCACGATATTTCAGAACCAAATGTTGTTCGGAGTCTTTGATACCCAGCTTGGTGCGCAAGGTATGGAAGGTATTGGTGAACTCCAGAACTGCTTGGCCCCTCTCTTGCCGCAGTGTGGTCCATCTCATGTATTGGTCCTCAGAGTTGCCAATAGGGTAATACTATTCCTTTACCGCATCCACAAAAAAATCCCAAGTGGGCTCGACCCCATATATTCCAGACTCCTATGTGGAACTTTTCTCCCAGTAAGTTTCCCACCAATGTTTGACATGAGGGAGAGCTTTAAAGAGTGCGAAGGTGATCTTTTCTCTGTCGGAAAAATTGTGAACAAAGAAATAACCTTCTAGCAGATTTAACCATTTGTCTAAGGCTTCTGGATCTATCTGTCCTTCAAATACAAGAATATCAAAATTAACTTGTACCTTGAAAGGCGAGGTGCTTTCAAAGTGGTTTCTTGATGAAGATGTGCATGTTGCTATTCATAGGCATTGAAGGATGTGAGAAAAATTCTCCATCATTTCATCCCTCTGTCATGTGAGAGCTTGCTCAAGCAACAGACTGATAGGATTGTCTGCTCCGTCATTTTTCTTTTCTTCCGCCATTGAGGGTTTCTTGGGTGTGTGAGAGAGATTGTCTTCAATGGAGACAAGCTCGAGACCCAACTTGCTATACTTTGACCTCGTCGG
>SNQJ01S0004585.1:282570-294717 GCA_010110895.2 Picea sitchensis | reverse complement strand
ATATAATATTGACATCGCCAGAAGGAGGCATGTAATCCAAAGTACCCATCAATGGTGGGCACAAACCCACCCCTACATTGATGATTTTGGGCTGAGGGTTATCAATCATCGGGACTGTGGATTCCCCCGATGAAGGGTGAGGACAGGAGAAGGAAAATTGGTCAATAGTTACAATTCATCCCTCGTGTGGAAAAAACAAGACCTGAAAAACTATGGAAACCATTGCATGCATTCCATAGGTCAAACTCCTTCCTAATAGAAGGTTTTAGTCGAGAGGCGCATTGACTACTTCAACTTCGACGCACACGGTCTTCCCTCCTAACTACACAGGGAAAGAAGGAATGATTCCAAGTGGTCTGAAAGAATGATCGTCGAAAGAAGTAAGCAGAGTAGGTGAAAAAAACAAAACAAGATGGACAATGTCCTTCCAATACACCAATGACATCACGCAAGTCGAGGAGCCCTCATCAACCATTGTACGAAAAATATTCCAAGTAAAATATTTCTTGGGGTGAGCCACTACTATCTGAAACACAACGTGGTAAGGGAGACGAGGATTTAAGTCGATCATATCAAGCATTATTGTTCCCATATTACAAGTCTCGACATATCCCAAGGCATATAACAGAGCCTTTCTCTACGAAGGACAACTCTGGAGAACTTCCAAAGCAAACATTGCACAATGGTTTTCTGACAAATCCTCCACCATAGAGTAGTTTTGGGTGGCCCTCACATTTAGATTATGAGAATCTTTCTTGAATACCCCTTTCATGATGTGTGGCATTGTTTCACCCAATGTCTTATTGATTTGGAGAGGAATTGTTGGGTTTGTGGCTTCTCTATCATTTTCAGTAGATTCTGACATTCCGTAGTCATGTGCCCTGGTTTCTATATAACCGTCACCTTTCATCATGTTAATGTTCACGGCTGAGGTAGTAGATGTGGTGGGTCCCTGACTGTCCCCATCCGCGCTCAAAGAAGAAGAGGCTTGAGTCATGTTTTTCCCATGTGGAAATGGGTTTGTCAACACAATAGGCTGCTTCTGCGCTAATAACTTATGGGCCTCCGCAAGTTGAGGGCACATGTGATTCGGATGGTCCTTCATGCAAAGGTTACATGGATACTTTGACTTTATCTTCTCTGTTTTTCCCCCGCCAACATTGTTATTAAGTTTCTTATCCCCTTTTCCCTTCTTGTTTCATTTTTTTTTCTTTCCTTCAGGTTTTTGGTTGGCCTTCAGGTTCGTCGACTGCACACTACATACGCCAGACATTTGGGTAGGGGGAGCAGCCAAGCCAGAAGTCTAGTTGGTCGTTGTTTATTGTATCGACAATTGTTTCAATTTATTTGACAACATATCGTTGGACTTTCCTTGTGTTGAACCAACTATACCATCGACATGTAGTCCAGAATTTTGTCTAGTCTTGTCAAGGATGGAATGTGGTTCATTTGGGAAAATCTCATAGAGTAAGCCAGACTGAGAGTATATCAGTTTCAGTTGTTTCGCTCTCATTGTCGCCTCCTCCTATGAAAACACTCACGAATTTTCAATGTCCTTGGATAATTGTGGTACCAAAGACTTTAGGAACCACTCCAGTAGGAAAGTCAGTGGGACCTATACCTTAATCAAACTCTTTCACTACCGCCATTCCTAGATGTGATATAATATATGATCGGCCTTAGTCTTCTCAAAGCTGGCTAGAAATTCAATGCCAGCATTGTATCTCACAGGTAGTTGGAAATGGTTTAGGAATACCATCTCCAAATAGCCAAAGCAAGAATATATTGAGCAGTCGAGCTCGATGTACCATTTTGCGGCACCCCCGATAAGAGTGCATTGAAACAGGCGCAACTGTACGGAGTCATCACATAGTCAGTTAGACAAGAACCATAGGTGTAAAGTTTTCACGTGATGGCCTGGATATTCTCCAGGCTTTCCCTCAAACTTTGGAATGTCAGAAGGCAACTTGGTCGGCATGGGAGGCCAATGCCGATCATGAGAAATCAGGTCATTTAGCAACCTTGACAAGTCTGGTAGGTGTAGTGTTTCTAGAAACGATAGTTTGGGTTGGATATTATGTACAGGAAAAAGGGGGCATGTAGTTTGACTGGCACGAGGTTTCCAGGAAAAGTTGGGTTGTTGGCCAGGGTTCTGGTAGAAACTGTGGCCTTGACCAAAGTGAGGAAACTGTGTTTACTGGGAAATCATCGACTGACCTGCATAGTTGGATGACATTGGTTGGGACGAGATTGCTCCTTGCATTGTATTACAAGGATTTTTGGGGGGAATGGCCCCAGCTGACTCGATGGGCATGGGTACTGAGCCCTACCCAAGGTTCCATTGACCATGGAAGGGGTTTCCCCTTGTCATCATCCCTTGCGAGGGAACTGATCCCTGCTAAGGATTCCAAAGTCCTTGTGAGGAAAAAAATATTATGCTTTCCCCTTGTGTAGGAATAATACCCTACACAGGAAGAAAAGGTATTTTTACCAAACACGTGGAACAAAGATAAGGACATGGATCCCACCAGTGTATTGTACGCTGGCGGTCCTAAACTTTCTGCTCCAAACAATTTGTAGTTAGCGCTCGATCCGATAGGTGGCTGGAAAGCATTACCGAGCGAGGGGGGTGGATGAGGTATATGACACCCACCATAAGGGACAATATTATAGGAGGTCGAGGTGCCCCCAATAGACCCTTGTAGAGGAGAGTTAGATATCCCTACCCCCAGACCCATGGTTTGTAACGTGGAGTAGGTAAGGATAGAATTCATGTCAAAGTCGAGCATCCTATATGAAAACGAAGGGCCCATCGCACTATGTGTAAACAAAGTAGTGGTCACTGTAGACGACATCATCGGACCACTACCAGAGGTAGAGGGGGTCGAGACCACTTTGGTCTGGACTGATGAAGGTGGGTTAGGAGGTAGGATACCTCCTATATTAGAAGTCTTTGAGGGAGTGTGAGGACTCCTTGATGAAGTAGAAATGTTTTCTTCCATAGATGCTTGCAAGGCTATCTGACGCTCGTAAGGTGTTATCCTTGGAGGGACAACTTGTACCAAGATTGGCACTGACAAGTCAGTGATCGGAGGGTTGAAAGGCCTGAGAGCTTCCACTCCAAGGTCCAAAATAGTGGGTTCCTCTGGGTTCAATTAATCTCCTCTCGGAGTTGGCTCGGGCACAATTTCCTTCGGCCCGGTCGCTTCGAATGACCCTTGCTAGTCAATTCTTCTCCATAAAGGTGGTGATGGTGGGTCCAATGCAACCGGAGGCAAGCCCTGAAGCCTTTGAGACCGATGAAGCTCTTGATCTTCCACCATGTGAAAATATAAAAGACACAATAATTTTTTTTCTATCGACGAAAATGAGGCACTCGCTAGAAAAATTCCTATAAGATAAAGAAAGAAAACCACTATCTAGTTGGAATAACAGTTACCCCAGCGAACACTAGAGCAACTTACCGGTGCAAGTGCCACTCAAACACGGAAGCACCCTCTGGGTATACTCTACAAAGTGTGACCCGACGTTTTCCCTAGGTACCTCGGTATACCCCCGTAGTCACCTGTGTAAGTCCCTAGGATAAAGAAAACTAAGTTTCCATATCATAAACAGTCACCAGGCGGGCACAGTCGACAGTCAGGTGGACTGCAATGAGTAGGATAACAAGTCCAAAACCTACCGAGGGTATCAAAATCAAGTGGTCTGGAAGACAAATGAGGATATCGAATGGATTCAAGGTCCATGAATCTCTGTAGGCAAATGTGAGCGATAGTATCCCACGACAGATCCTCAATATGTGTTCCCCACAATGTTTGGTATGGATTTCAAGGGGTTATCTCCGTTGCCTTTGCTCACACGACCTTGTGTTTAGCCCTTTTGTTAGAGGGGGGTCCCAGATAAATTTCACGTCACTGGACTTTAACACTCCCTAGATCTGACTTCGATGTTTGCTTAAAATCCTTGAAGATTTTCCTTTCCAACCCAATTCAAGGCTCTGACCCTAAACTAGTTGATCGACCCTACAAACATAAAAGTCTAATTAATTTTAAAATTAGCGTTCGTTTTAAATTACTTGTTTTAACTAAAAGGACATGGAAGTGAAACTAGTGATGTTTTATGAGAGACGAAGAGAGGAGGAATAAACGAAACTATGAAATCCAAATTACTTCTAGTTATCAAATTGAGATTTACAACTAATTCTTTGTAACCAACATTTCATAACTAACTCTTTTCAAGATCTTTAACAAGATCTTTGACAAGATCTTTAACAAGATCTTTAACAAGAAGACCTAAAACAAAAATTTCACTCGACTATGAGCTACTTGAGTTCTAAAAAATCAGTAAAGAACTTAAAAAAATTAACTCTTTTTCCTTTCAAATAAAATAACTAACCCTAACTACTTTACCAAACTAAAAATGAAAAGCTCTTTTTCTTTTTTGGAAATGCTTTAAACAGGAAAAACTTGGAATCATTTTTTTCTCTTTTCTTTAAAGCAAATGAAAGGGGGAAAAGAAAATACAAGAAAATACTAAAATTGACCTTTGGCCCATTGCAGATCGCAGGGAGTCACTAAACACACCAAACAGACCGATCAAAAACTCAAAGACTCGCCTAAAACCCTTTTAGAGGTAAACACAAGAAATATTCAAAAAGACAAGCAAACTGACATCTAACCCAAACTATGACTGTAAAAACAGAGACACTGGACTCAGTCAAGAACCCTGAGAAGTAAAACCTCAATCGGGGAAGAGGTTGACTGGCTCTTCTTAAAAACATTCCCTTGAACCATGTACACTACTGATTCTTAAGAAGCCTGCGTAGGTACGCGAGCTATCTACCAAGCAGGGTGAATATGTACGCGTGTTGTACCACAACAAGGCGCGTACACCAAGGATGATTTTAAGGATGGAAATTTATTTTAAAATGTAGAAACCTTGACGAATATTAGTGATCCTTCATATGTCAACTATAAATGTTTGGCGATATGTTTTTAAAAATATTCAAATTTCTAAGTATTTTATATAGTTTTTATAAAATTTTGGCGATTTTTAGGGTAAAATAATTTTATCCTATAGAATTTTGGCGAATCATTTTTAAAATAGCGAATCTCATTTTTGGAAAAACCATGGAAAATTAGCCCATGAGCGAAATTTAGCCCCTAAAATCATCCATGGCGTACACCTCTATATTTCTCCAAAAAAAAAGTAAAAAAGATAGACTAATAGGGTAGGGAGAACTGGTATGGAACCTCGAGGTAACCAGAGCCCTTAAAAGATTCATCAGACTCAAAAGAAACTGGAAAGGTACAAAAACCAATCAAACACCCAAAAAAAAATCCCCTAAAACCCTAGAGGATTACCCAGTATGGTCGCCAGTTCTGCTAGCAGGAAAAACCACCCTTTAAGAATACACTAGGGTTCAAAATCTAGGCAGATAACAACCATCTAAAAATCTCCTACTTCTGTAACTACCCCAAACATACCTCAGACTTATACAAGAAAAGAAAAATGAGAAGGATCGGGTAACTGTACCTCTACTTCGTGTCTAGTGATGATCCTCTCGCACTTGAAAGATTCACTGACTGCAAAACTCCTCCCATGGTTGTCCTGCATTCAAAGACAAACAAACAAAAATATACAAGCATGCAATTCATATACAAATAAGGGTTAGACGTTAGAATGAAAACATAAATCAAATGAAAACATTTGATACACCATGATTTGGGATAGGAAAAGTACTTATTTTATTGATAATACAATGATCACTTACAACCAAAGCCGACTACTACTCCACGAACCTGGTCTGGGATCCTCTTCACCAAGCTACAAGTGAACCTCCATATGGCTTCTCCTCTCAACCTCCATATCTCTTCTTGGGAAGTGAATGGGTTTCTGATGGAGGAAGAAGGGAAAATTGGGAATGCAAGGGCAATTCTCACAAAATGGCTACAATTACTTGGGGCAAGGAGGGGATGTGAAACGAGCAGAGTTTCATTGTTCTTATTTCTAGATATTAGATAAGACCCCAACAACTCCTTTATATGGAAAAATGATGTTTATTCAGTTCGATGATGAGCTATATGCGGTGAATTATTTGGGAAACTACCCAATAACCCGTAATCTCAACGAATTCCTTGCAACTTTTTATTTTTAGCAACTTTTTCAAGTATACGTGGGTTGTAGTGGCACAACATGCATACATACGTGGGCTGTAGTGGTGCATCAAGCGTATGTATGCAGGAAGTAGTGGTGCAGGGCACGTACATCTTTAAAAAATGGGGTTTTTAGAAGAGAAACTCAATGATGGCTTGGCAAAAATGCAAGTAAGAGGGACAAAATCCAGGTATGCATGTGTAGAGAAATTTAGGGTTATAACACAAACCCCAATTTTCCAAGCTCGGACCTGCCACTAAAATGACCTTGCAAGTTGATTCCTCCAATTGTTTCCACTATGAAAGCATCAAGATAGATGAAAAATAATACAATGATCCAAATCAAATCACACCTCTCCATTTACGGAGGCTTTTGGTTCCCAAAATATTTACTAAATGAGTTGAGGAATTTTTTCCTCTACCTTCTCCCTCGAGTACCACGTTTCTTTACCAAGAAGTTGTTCTTTAAATCAAATATTCCAAAGATCTTAGGATTCTTCTAATTGTAACCTCTCAAAATATAAACCAAATTCCTATTGACTACTTCCCTCTTCCTATTTGTCTGTGGATGGAATGTTGTATACCTCTTCAAATTAGTGTCCATATTCTCCCACATTGTAGTCCAAAATGCACTGAGAAATCTAGTATCCATATTTGAGATGATTCTCCTTGGTATCCCAAAGTGCACCTAGACCTACTCAAATAACTTGTTTGTTTCTTCTTGTCCATTGATGGTATTTTTACAAAGCATGAGAATGCACATCTTGCTAAACCTGTCAACTACAAGAAATAAATAGTCATGTCCCTTACGGGTTGTTGGTAACCCTCCCACAAAATCCATGGAAATACTTTCACAAGGTAGATTGGGTATAGGTAAGGGATGGTATAGACCTTGCTTCCTATTACTAGGCTTGGTAGTACAACAAATTATACATCCCCTAATATATCTTGCTACATATTCTTTCATTCTATGAAAATACACATACCTTTGTAAGTTGGAAATTGTCTTCCCAACACCAAAATGTTTTAAAACCTTGGAGGTGTGAGCCTCTTTGATAATATGCATTTGTTCATGTTTAGGAACATAGAGATTATCAATATTTTAGAGTAAACCATTCTCAAAATTATAGTCATCCTTGCCATCACCTTCTTCTATATGAATTTATCCTTGTAGCTACTGAAACACCTCCTTGAAGTCCTCATCTTCTGTGTATGCCTCTTTATATGCATCATGGATAAAAGGATCCATGTGCATGATAGTTACCAAATATATAATATTGGATGTCGATGGCTGTGAAAGAATGTCTGCCAACTTATTTTTACTACCCTTCTTATACTTTATGATGAAATGAAATTGTTTTAAAAACCCCATCCACTTGTAATGTTTGGTTTTTTGTATATTAATCTTGGCCTGCAAATACTGCAGTGGCTGGTGATCTCTGTGGATGATGGTATCCTTTCCCATCAAATAGTGCTTCCACTTATTGACAACTTGAACCATGGAATAGAGTTCCTTGTCATAGGTAGGGTAGTTGAGAACTACCACATGAAATATTTCAGAATGAAAGCATACCAACCTTCCTCCTTGCATCAAAATGGCTCCCATGGAATACCCACTTGCATTTGTATCCACTTTGAAGGGATTATACAATTTTTGTAGCATGATCATTGGTTCTTGACTAGTTTTTGTTTTTACCTCAAAAGAGGCCTTCTGTTGATTCTTCCCCCATTTAAAACTCTTACGATTGGTTGTTATGGCATGGAGTGGTGCAAATACTACTAAACATGAAGCTATGAAATTCCACAAGTATTGCGCTTCCCCAAAAAAAATCCTAGCTTTAGTGAAATTTGTAGGAATTGGCCATTTCATGATGGCCTCCATCTTTGCGAGATATATTTTGGCCTCCCCTCCATCAATCACATACCCTAAATACACCAAAGACTGCTGAGAAAACTCACATTTCTTGACATTAGCCAATAGATTCCACTGATGGAGCTTCTTCAGAGTCTCTAACACCTACATAAGATGTGATACGTACTCCTCTGAGTCAGTTCTATAAACCATCATGTCATATGAATAAAAAATAGCAAATGAATCTAGATAAGGGCATAACACATCATTTATTTTTCTCATAGATGTAGTTGGTGCATTGCATAAACTGGATAGCATAACCAACAACTCGTACAAACCTCTCCTTGTCTTGAAGGTAGTATTGAAGGTATATTATTTGACTCATACCTGGTGATATATTGATTTCAAATATATCGTATTGAAGTACTTGGCATGTTGCAACTAGTCCAACAGATCATCGATCCTTGGCAATGGGTACCGATTCTTCAGCCTAATCTTGTTCGATGCCTTGTAATTGATACACATTCTCCAAGTCCCATCCTTCTTGGGAAAAATTACAATGGGTGACCCACAAGGGGAGGTACTTAGTCAAATCAAAACCTGCTCCAACAGTTGTTGCAACAACTTATTCCCTTCATTCACTTCTATAACATACTGTCTATACAACCCAATATTCGATAATGTGGAATTTGGAAATAAATGTATTTTTTGCTCCACATCTCTCTTGGGTGGTATCCTTTTAGGATGCTTGAACACTCCTCTGAATTCATGTAGAAAGTCCTCCAAATGATGTTTCTACTCTTTATTACACCCCTCTAGGGATGTCTTCACTCTCATTGAATCATCATCAGACTGATTTTCTCTTAAATATATATATGTGTGTGTGTGTGTGTGTGTATTTCTTGTTGGAACTAATCAACTTCTTGGCATGGTTAGCACTTACCAGTGAGATATTTGACTTTCCTTTATACACGTTGATGATGTAGAACTTCCCATCCTTGATCAATTGGTACCGGTTATCTCTCTAGATGAATAATTTATCCCTTATATACATGTAGGGGCTTCCAAACACTAGTCCGCATACATCAAGGGGTATTACATCCAATTCCAATTCATCAATAAAATCAACACTTACAACAAATTTAATCTTACACTATTTCATTACCTTTATCTATGCATCCTTGTTTACTCATCCCAATGGATAGAGTATATGGTAATTGTGAACCTCCATTCCAAGCTTGATAACCATATCCACTACTATGATATTATCATGTGAACCATAGTTCAATAAAGATTTTTTCTTGGTCTTCTTGACCTCAATCTTGATGTGGAAGAGCTTGGTCATCTCCTTCTCTTCTTGGTGATGAAGGATACTAAAATTCACCTCCTTCTGCATAGATGTACAAACAATATTTTCATGCACATCCAAGATACTTTCAACCTGATTTTTTGAATATGTGGCTAGAAGTTTATTTTTCTTTCATCCTTCTTGTGGTTCTTCAAATTCAACTCTGGACGTGGTTTCCAACATTTTTCCATAGTGTGGCCATCAATGTTACAATGATTTCAATGGTTGCTAGGATATTTGTATTGATGTGTAGTGGTTGTTGTATTCTTATCTTCGCCCTCTTTCCACTTCATTTCTCCCTCCATGGATGCTTCCCGATGGTCTTTATTCTTCGAGCCACTTGGTTTCCCCTTTTTTTGGCCTATGTTTTCCAAGTACTATGTGTATACACATGCCTCATCCATTGTCCTTTGCTTGAATAGTATCACCTTCTTTCATATATGACTATGTAAACCCCCCAGATACTTGAGGAGTACATATGGGTTCCTGGGAGAGATACCCAACATGATGGCCATATTTTTGAACTCATTGTTGTACTCTTGTACACTCTACCCCTACATTTTCCTAAAGTAGTTCCACCAGATCCATTGGTCCTTTACATACCTGATAGGGTAGAATTGGGAATTCATGAGTGTTTTGAAGTCCTCCCACCTAGTTAGGATAAGATCACCCTCCAAACTAAGTGTTTCCATATGGATTTCCCACCAATTTAAAGCATGGACGCCCTCTAAATTCAATCTAGAAAATGGAATATTATTCTTTTCATCTATATGGTTAACACTAAAATACAATTCTGGTTATTGCAATAATTGATTCAGTTTTAATGCATTGATATCAACTTGGTATGGCTTTATGTTCACTTTCGCTTCCATATTGAATAGGTACTGTGAAGGGTTCATGACACTCGAACTCAACTTCTCTTTATTGGATTCTTTCAGTGACTCTTTCCTTGAGTCTTCTTCATATCCCAACTTCCCCTTTGATCTTAGTTAGAGACTCCATCATCTCCAAATGGTCCGATCTTGCTTGATAGATCCACCATGAGAAGGTTCATATTGTGATTGATGTCGGTGACTTGCACTTCCAACCTTCCAAATCTCTCCTCTACTAGATCTTGAGGGTTATTATGAACAAACTTGTTCACGATGGATAGGGTTTTTGTGACTTCTCCTTAAGTCGATTCTTGGATCCTACAACCTCCCAAAAATACCCAAAATAAAAACCTTCTCTCATACCAATATAATCTATAAAATGTTGTGGATATTCTAAATAGTTTGTCACAACAGATTTGATAAATAAAATTAAAAGCTACAGTATGAAGGTTAAATTCCTTTAGATTCCTAAATATTTAGTTACTGATTTTCTGCTTATGCATGAAATAGATAAAATGTGGAAAATAGAGAATATTAAAATATAATCACACACCATCCAAAAGATAACAAAAAATATTTTCTCTAGGAAACCCTTAAGGGAGAAAATCGAGCTAGAAGGTGAGGTTGCTCTTCTCTCTTTTCTTTGGTATGGAAATAATGCAAGTACAAAGGAGAAGGTAGAATCTATGGAGTTAAATAAGACCTGTGATCTGTTAGGATTATATAAAAATTTAACCCCCTCTGTTATGCTCTTTAATATCCCACTCCTAGTTGATCTACTTAGCTATGGAACAAAATACAATAGTATAGAATGGAACCCCTTCTACTCCTAGTGGATCATTATTTAACATAGCCCGATGGCCCTCTAGGGGTAGGTTTTTGACTTCCTCAACCCTCAATTGTGATACAGTTTTGAACCTTCTAGAATCTTCTTGAAATTCATCACGTGGATAGCCCCACATGCATGAGTAATGGGGGTTGACATCGCATCATTTCGTACCATGGTGGTCAACATGATAGGTCAACTAGTGGGAGGCATAACATTTGCATATGAACTCTGCGTGACGCATAGTCTGCACTGTTGGAAAGGTATCATAGTGTAGAACATTGTTAAGGGGGTATGCACAAATTCTGGACATGTGAAACCCATTAAACACCATTTAATTCCCCAAAATGGATCTGGAAGGTTCTGGACCCCAATTTCCTAAATTGGGACCTACCACTAAAATGACCCTTCTGCAAGTTGATTCCTCCAATTTTTTCCACTCTGAAAACATCGAGATAGATGCAAAATAATATAATGATCCAATCTAGATTAGGAGACATTTCATGCCAATTACAATAAAATCCTAGCTAAACTGCTAATGAAATACTCAAATAATCTAAAATATCGATCCAAAAGTCTCGTTTCCAACTCGACATGTTCCTTAATATTCTAACTGTAATTTTGTATGTATATAATAGAAAATCCTAATTTTGTTTTTGTTTAAGAAAAAACAGATTTATCAAATTTAATACTTTTTCTCCACCCAGTATTAATGATACTTTATATGTGTACAACATAAATATGAATTTTGTTCTTAAACATGACATTTATAGCTATATATTTCTTTCAAATATGCTATATTTATCTTATATAAAATAATATTTAAAATAAATTGAAAAAGTTAAATATAAATTTTATTGTTAAATATGACATTTTTTTTTTATGATTTGCATATATTTTTTGGAAATCGTTAATAGAAAACTTTTATGGCACCTAAATTATGTAATTTCAACAATTGTAGCAATTTCATTAATTCTTTTAAAATTTTAACAAATTTTAACCATTTTTTGAATGTTTGAAAAATATAACCAAAAAATATTTAAATTATATTATTCATATACTTATTATTTTTAAAAATTTATGAAATTTAATAT
>SNQJ01S0004585.1:269430-280402 GCA_010110895.2 Picea sitchensis | reverse complement strand
AAAAAAAAAAAAAAAGGGTTTTCAGAGTGAAAGGACAATCTCAGAAGCAAGGGTAAAAGGGGACTTGTAGGACTATAATGAAAATTCCATCATAAGGATGTAATTCTTTGAAAAAAAATTCCTCCACCCTGAGGCTCTAATTTATACTCCCTTTTGATAGTTGGAGTAGTTATTGATGGGATATAATATTTCAGGAACCTAGGGAACCCATCAACTTCAGCTAAAATGTTGGGATTTATTCTTTTTTGAGCCAATTTAATATGTACATGGGTTTCTAACTAACAAGGTGTGTATGTACATGAGTTTCTTTAAGGAGAGTCACTTACATAAAAAAAAATGGGGTTTTGAAAGTATTTTTAGGGAGGAAAAGGGGGATTTTGATCCTGCAAGTAGGGAAAAGGATGTAACTAAGGCCAATGAGTCCTAATGAGCATATGTTCCATCAAATGACACTATAATAGATGCCCCCTAATGTGTGAGTTCAGAAGAGAAATCAATGGTCGAAATACATTACGAAGTAGTCAGGAGATTGTGGAGAGGCCATTGGATAGGCGTAGTTGAAGAATAATCTCATAACAATACCTACAATAGAAACAAGTAAGATTCTATATTCTCAAGTCAAGCATTCCCATGCTTGATTGTGGTTTTATCATCGACGCCAAATCAAGTACACTTCATATCCATGACTAATAAAATCAAAATTGATGTACATGGCCATAGAATACGCATTTTAGCACTCTGTAAATTTGTTCGACTAATAAAACAAATGACATAGGTAACCTACAAACCAAATTTAGAGATGGGTACTAGCTTGCTCATCTTAGAGAGGGCTCTCTCGTGTCACTTGGTGTTTCTTTGATAATCAATGGCTAGGTTTTTTTGTTTTGTGGTTTTTTTTATAAATTTTCTGGCAAGGAAGGGGAGGTACACTTAGGGCTATGGAGTCAAAATTCTGAAAGTGAATGGAAACAATGACTTGTTTGTAGAAATCTCCAGAAGATAAAGGATAAATGAGGTGATAATTCTGAGTTATAATTTGTAAATTTGCAGAGTGTAGGAAGAAAAATAAAACATATAACTGCATCAAAGAATTAAATAAATGAATTATGAATTAGTTAGGAAGAACTTAACATGGTTTAAGTTTCTTCATTCGAGAGCGTCACAAGATAAATTTTGGGCCTTTGACTGTCCAATTTAAACAGAAGACAGTGAAAATGAAATTAGAAATACAAAAAGTACATACAAAGAGAGAATTCAAAACTCAGATCACCACCATTAGAATCTTTTCATGGAAATTTCAAAGACTTTTGCATATGTATTAAATTCAGCTTCATAAAATTACAAAATAAGTCCGAGAAGATAAAATCGTTCCCTTGCACTTCTTCCAATCTTAATACATTTGGAACCTCTAATACTTATACAATTCAAGTTCCTTCGGTTTGAAATCGATTACAATGGTTGAAATGAAACATTTCAGGTTCTAACAAATGATTACAATAATTACAAATTACAGTTTCGATATGGGAACCGATTAGAATGATTAACAAGGAAAACATTTTATGATCTAGCTGTCGATTCCTCTGATACTTTATCTCCTCCCTTTGCCAGTTGTTCCTCTTTTTTCTTCTATCTGATCTTCCATATTCAGTGACACCTGGAAATCATTTACTGGACCCTGGAAAAATGCACTTTGTTTTACCCAACTATATTACCTCCTTCCATTGCAAGTCAGAAGGGATATCATAATCCATCATCTCTTTTATTAGGCTCTCCAGGTCAATGCAGGATGCATATGTCATGACTGGTAGTCCAATCTTCACTATTTTGAATTGATTCAAAATCTCAAAATCTGTAATCAAATGTTCAACTAGGGTTTCTCCTTTCAGGTTTACCTCCAGGTTTTCAAATTTGGAGTGATCCATTTTTCACTGAGTGAGGTGAGAGTTGTATTCTTCATGATCATATAATTTTCCTTTTCCATCCCAAAATGGTGGGAGGCCTTTAATAAACAATTCTTCAAACAGATCCTTGAATTCTTGCACACTTTGATCCATCTGTGTTTCCTTGGTTTGAACTAATTTCAGTAGGTTATGTTTCGCAATAACTCTCCTAGCCAAAATGATCAATGTAGTTCTATATTTAACTCCAATGGTCGGAAGTTCTGCAATAGGGATGGAGTTTAGCATGTTTATGGCATTTTGGGCCCACTTTGATGGTTTCTTTGCTAAGGTCTCATTCACAATAGTGAAACTGCTTCTGGCTGTGATGGCCATGTTGTCTTTATCATTGATGAAGTTTAAATACACTCTGAACTTGCCAACTTCAAGAGATATAAAATCCTATATGATGTGTTTGGCTCCCTGTAATAGTCATTTTCCTATTAATCTTATTTTCATCTTGTCTATCATTTCCTACAAGGCTTGATTCTCCTTTTGAAATTGAGCCATTCTTTCATCCTTTGTTTTCATTTCCTCCTTCAATTGCTCTATGTCCCCGTTTAACCCATTGATTTCTCCTACCTTCAATCTAACTTGTGGCATAGCCTGGACAAGTCCTTCAGTGCTTGGTCCAACTTCTGCAACAAAAGGTACAACTACAGCTTTATTCAACAATTTTGTCTGTCCTTGTGACCAATTTACCTTCAATTGTTCTAGTTGCAATGTCTTAGCCTTGTAATCTAATGCTTATTGTCGAAATGCTTGTTTTTCCTATTCTAGAGCAACCGGTTCTGTTGTTTGTGGACGCTATGTGGAAGACAGTTTTAGTTTCTTCTTCAAGATTTGAATCAATTTGTCTTTCTCATTCAATGAGTATTTCACCCCTTGAGGGCCTTCAGATTCCATCCTTTGGACCTAAGTCTGCCAAGCTCTGTTGGATGCCTTTTCTTGCCTCAACTGCCCTTCCAATTTTATTGCATAAGATGACAGATTTGAATTCTTCAAGATTAGAACCAAGTAATCAGAATACATCATATCACTAGTATTCCTATGGAATTTGAATTTTTCTAGAGCACTGATGTTATCATAATTTATCTTGATCTCAGATACCTTGTCTTCATCTGCAACTACTATATAAAAGGTCCTCTTCTCTATATCTATTACTATGAACAGAGAAGACTTGCACTGAGAAATATTTTCCACTTCAGGGACTAACTCCCTCATCTCACCCATAGCCATGTTTCCTTTCTGAGCATATTGTTTTTCCAAATCTTATTTAGATTGATAAGATGCCCGAGATGTCTTATCAAAGATGTGTTTTTTGTTGCTAAAATTTCTTGAGGTGCCTTCAATTTGGACCTTTCTTCCCTTCTCAACTTATATAGTGTTGGTACCACTCTCTACAATATCCATATTCACTTGTTCTTTAGTCTCTTCCTCCTCTAGATCCATTATATGTGGGGACTGTGTAATCTTCATCTTCTTAGGGGAATTCTGCTGATCACTGGTGCCCATGGCCTCTGAACTTCTTCTCTTGCTGTAAACACTTACTTTTGGAAATTTTAATATCAACTTCTGAGGAGATTGTTGTGTTTGACTCTATTGCAGGGTTTCCTCCACTTGTTGTGTTTGAGTTAGTTGCAATATTGCTTCCATATCAACACAAACTTCTAGATTTACCAACTTATCAAAACCCTCAACATGTTCATGCTCATAAGGGGCATGTTTGTTCATCAACCTTCTCTTGGATATGATCTAATGTGGATCATATATTCTTCCATGTAGCTGTGCAAAACCAAACTCTTTGAGATTTTCTTGAATCCGAGATAAGCATGATCTAGTTTTGACAATGAAGGGTCCAATGATGAAAAGGAGTTTGAGGTGGGAGGCTTTGTGCAATTTCAGGAAATGCTCTATCTTAGATATGATTCTTTTCCTGATGAATTCAATGGAAAAGACTATGGGATTCAGAAAAATAGGAAATAGGTAAGGGTATTCATGAAAACCATAAACCCAGATCATTGTTGAATGCATGAATAACACCCAGTCCCCCACTCTATTTTTTGGATTTGGATGCAAATAGATCCTCATGTCATCCAAGACTCTTGGTAGGCTAGTGTTGAAAATCAAATTGTAAACCCTGGACATGACTTTGTTGATGAAGATGAGCAATGTGATCCTCTTACATTCAATTGATATGAATGTTGCTTCAGGAAATTATCTCTTATTTATTTCCAGGAAAATATTCAGCAAGTATGTGTAATATATGAAATGTCTTGGAGAGCGAAAATTCACTAGTTTTTTATGGATATTATCAGCTATGAATTGATCAAAACTGACACAGACCGACGAACTAGACTCTGACTGGAAAAATTCCAACAAGAAACCCATCATGACCTTGACTACATATTTGTCATTATCTAGAGCCAAAATTTGACTCAGTAGGGAACATACCCATTGGAACTCAATAACCATTATAATCACATTCATTGGCAAATACATACTTTCTGAAAGATGCTCTAGTTTGGCAATTGTCTTTAAAAGTAGATCTTTGACTTCTGATGGACACTCCCTGTAGACCTTAATTAGCTTTTCTTCCTCGAAAGGTTCAGACACTGAGGAGAAAGACTCTAGTATGCCGAGGGCATCTCCAATTGATAGACTCTCTACCCTACATAGGACCTTGGACCCCTGTTTATTGATAAGGACTTTCTCTTCCTATGAAAACTGCTATGCACACCAACTTATGAATTTGGGAAAAGGGAAAGCGACTTCGACAACATAAGGGACTATAGTGGCCTGGAATGCTTCAAGGAATGGTATCTGATTCCCTATATTATCAGATAGATTACTTATGGACAAAAATATGGGAAAAATGGTGGTTTCGGTGTTGAAAATGTATGAATCTTGATCAATTAGGGCTTCTTCATTCAACACAGGGTCTTTCTCTGCTACTGAAGTTATGATAAGTTCCATGGAGGCAATGAAAAATACCTGGAAATGAGCGTAAATTGGCTGGCAATGGCACACTGTGAAGCCGTAGTCGAAAGAGGGTGGTCACGCCAACTTTCAAACGGTCTAGTATTTCAAAAAATAATAAAATAAATGACAACTTCTCTTTATATACTTTTCTGATTTTAGGGGCACGAGGAAGTGGTTTGGGGAAACCCACTTCTCGCCCCAAAATTCACCTAGTGGAATCACGTGGTCTCGATTGAAAACCATGGTTTAGTTTTAGGCTCGCTTTCAGGAATTATCATCCGTGCAATTCCTTCTCCCAAAATGATCCTCGACCATCGATCCAAAGCACTCTCTATCTGCGATGTATCAGGTCCCATCAACTCCGTTTTGCTTCCAGATTTAGCCTCCTCGTGCTGGATTTAGTCCCTCCCTTGATTTATCAAACTTCTAACCAATTTAGCACCCCTCCAAGTCTTGAAATATCAATTTCACACAAATGTTTTGATGGTGATAACAACGTACATAGTGGATCAATGTAATATATAGATGTATCAATTATGGCCATGATAAAAATACACAGTGGATCCATGAAAAAATGTATATCATAGCCACAAATGGATACACAGTGGAGCTATGTCTCATAATCAAATAGAGGAGGAACCAATGGAATGACCAAATTTATCCTCCACAAGTACCAATGTCAAAGAGGGTGGTACAATCAATACAAGTCTGGTAGGAGCACAAAAAATATTATGCTTATACTTCACCCAATGTCTTCAAAATAACCCACCATGGTACGACTCTACACTATGTGAATAGATTTGTTGAAGTCGAATACAGTGAGACACCATTTGATTATCAATCATTGATATATATTGTTAACAAATGTGAGACAACCCACCGATAATGATAATGGGTGTCAAGGTACCTAGTATAATCTAACAAGTGTGACTAAAGGAGATAATGTCAAACAATTGATATAATATATCAATTAGGGGACATTGATTTAATCCCACTGTCAATACCGAGGGAACCTGCCATTGATCACTACAAGCCCCAAGGTACTAAAAATGAATCTAGATCCTTGTCCCAAAGTAATATGTGTTGAAGTCAATAAGAAGAGATTTTATAGAAGTAATGAATTAAGGAATCCTCCATCATATAGCATGAGGAGTAGCAGAAGGCCCAAAATTTGGAAGTAATCGGATGAAAATATTGAAATGAACGAATGGAGGTATGACTCTGGCATGTACCGAATGTAATAACACACAACATAGACTCTATAAATAGTATCCAATGATGAATAATACTAACAAAGACGAGGAATCCACCAATTTGGTCAAATCGAAACCAAGGTATCACACAAATCCCTATGTGTGATGATTTTTGTTGACGTCGAACACAATGGAAACCACTTAGTTAGTGACCAATGATGGGATGTAATCTACTGAGTAGAAATTCACCTATCCATCATGTAAATAGGCCTAGGGTGCAACTCTAGGTCATAGTCGATAAGAGAATACCCATCAACAAGAAGTCAAAGGAGACCTTCTATAAAAGCACGAGTGAGATATAAAGAAACTTTTGAAACTGAGAAGTACTTGACTGACATGGGAAGGCCAACTTAAAAAGTCAAGGTTTCTGTAGAATGACTGGCATAGGCTAACTTCCCTTGAATAGAAACAAGACACAAAATGTGACTAGGGCATCATTGAGTATAAACTAGGATATGTTTGTGACACATGAGGCATCGAAAAATGCTCAATATGACTGGAAGAATAACCAACTAGAGGATATTATGCTCAAAAAATGAGAAAAAAAGGCCTCATAAAGTCATACTACACCAAAAAATGAGGTAAAGAATTATAATACTATGTTATGTTCAAGGAAATCATAACTAGATGACATATAAAAAAAAGAGAATCATTCCCATCCCTTTGTTTTTTTTTTGTTTTTTTTGTCTTTTTCAAATTATAAAGCCTAAAAAAGAATAAAAAAATGATATGTTACAATGGAGGAAACAAGCATAGCATGTGAGTAAACTAGTTCCACACATGGGGAAACATACCTATGCTCAATGAAAGGAAACACATGTAGGATATGGATGCTCGGGGGAATTTCCCTTTAGGGATAAAGGGTGTCGAGTCACAAAAGCTAGTATTGCAAGGATGGTGAATTTTTGATAATGCATATACAAGTGGCTATTAAAAAACAAAATGAATCCATCACTAGGCCCAAAAATCATGAGAAGTCAATATGCAATGTAAGTACAACTCAACACAACAAATGTTTGGAAACTCCATGGGTAATTGGCTAACAAAATATTGAGAAGAAGATATGAGGCTTCACCGCAAAGTCATGGTGGGACTAAACAAGGCTCTGTATCCTATGAAAGTACTTCAACATGGGTGCCATACTGCAAACAAGGTTATAACTAGGGCACCCATGAACAATAGTCTCTACCACATGAATTACAACAATTCTAAAAAACAAAGAAAGTTCTATGTCACAGCTCAGTGGGTTCGATCTTAAGGAAAAATGAAACAAGAAACATATAATGCAAAAATGCATGAAGGGGAAAATCTAACCTATATGCTGTTGAAATTACTAAGACAACTGAGAGGGGGGTGGGGGGGTGTGAATCAGTTGTTACTGTGCTTAAACAATTTTAAGACTATTAAACCTTTTTTTAATATTCTACAAGTAACCATCAATATTATACAAGATATGGACAACATAAATAATGAGCATCAGTCACAGACAAGATATAAACAGAGACAGATTTTCATGAGGAAACCCATAAAGGGAGAAAACCTCTTGTTCTTCGAAATGATAGGCAATCTTTTAAGTTCTGTACATCATCTATATTTGAGCACCAACTCAATGTGAGGCTACTACCTCTATTTTACAAGCTCCAACTTGCTGAGAGCACCAACTCTTTGATTTCTCTAGCACCCACTAGAAGGAAGCCCCAACTCCCTGAGTGTTCCAACACCAACTGGATGGAAGCACCTACTTCCACTTATACAAGCACCAACTTGCATACAGAAAAGTCTATGTTTTCCCAAGCACCACCCTGCCACCCTATTTTCTAGCCACAACTGGATGGAATCTACAACCCCCATTATTCAAGCGTCAACTTGAATATCAGAGGACCACAGTCCTCCCTAGCACCACCCTACCTCCCTCATTATAAATAAATGACTGAATAACCAACAATACAGATATATCAATTCTTACCATTTCTTCATTGTTCTACAATTCTTCTCTACTTCACTATTCCTCTGCTCTGTTAGGACTTGTCTTGACTTGCTATCTATTTCTATCTATTCTTTCTCTTTTCTTCTCATGCTCTTTGATATATGCACATTCTTCTCTCTTCGCCTATTCTGTTCTGTTCAGTTTTTGTTCCTCATCTCTGAGTTTTTCTTCACACTGTGCATACTGTAATTTTACCTTTCTACAGTTCAACTAATTTTTCAGTCAGAACAACAAACCTTAGACAGTCACTGCATATTTCATTTTATGCACACCAACCACTTCAGTTACACCTCGAATCTCCTAGGGAAAAAAAACTCTTTAGCAACTGAATTGCCAACCATCCAAGAACCATGATTCGGTTCTGCTAACTAAATCATAACTGAATAGTTAATCATGAAGAGAAACAATTCCTTTGATCATATTCCCAAATAAACAACACCGTTGGATTACAACCGCAAGATCTCACGTTTATCCCATGTGTCCATTGGCTATGACCACAGGCTAATCAGAAAGTGATTTTGCATTTCGCATTTCGGATATCTTGTGGTGAGGCATCTCGAATTTCCATGTCGCGATCTTCGAAAATAGGTCTTAGAAATTAGTACCTTCCCTTTTCATGACCACCGGCAATGACCACCGGCTACACCAACAGGCGCTATGCAATTTTGCGTTTCACGAATTTTGTTGGGAGTCACTCTGACTCTTCCAACTCCTGATCATGAAATGGAGCCTTGCAACTTGCAAGCTCCTTCCTTCATGTGCCCATGGGTGTGACCAATCACTTATCCATAAATCGCTTTCGTGACTCGTGATTTCAAGAGTCCTGTGATGAGGCGTCTCAACTCTCCATGTCACGATCACCGAAACTCTGAAATGGAGTCAGATGAACGGTCCACGCTCTCCCTTGATCAATGACTCAAATTGAATCGCGGTTTTGCGTTTCACGATTTCAAAGGATAGATCTTCTCCTTCCTTTGAATTTCCAGTCATAGAAAATCTCACCTCTCGCCACGTGTAGTCTGCATTCAACAATCATGATTGTTTATCGTGATTTCACAAATTGCAAGTTTGAGGGGTTAGAGTACCTCCTCCTTTTGGATTTCCATATCTGAGAAACTCTGAAACAAAGTTTTTGTCGTGCCCTGATCTTTCGTCGCATTTCCTTCTTGGATCAACGGTCCTCCTGCTTTCAGGACTTTGTAATCCCGCTTCATCTCCTTCTTTTGGATTCGACGATGGTTGATCTTCCCACTCAAATATGACACCTAATATATGTTCTCCTCTTCTGCGTTCTCCTCCTATCTTAATTCAGATCTAACGACGATCAGGAATTTGGAATGGGTGATCCAATGATCATTGTTTCTCCTCCTCTTGAGCTTACTCTTCTGATCTTTCCATGCCATCATCTCTACGTGACTGATCGTGCCGATCTTCGTCATCAATGACAAACACACACACATTTCACATTGCCTTATGTATGTAAGTATTCCAACAATCTAAACACGCTTCCTTCTGTCACTAAATATTCCAACAATCTCCCCCTTTGGTATTGATGGCAACCTTGACCTTGAAAAACCTGAGGAACTACACTCCTGCTACTTTGTTTGCTGAACATCCAACCATACCACTATAGCATCTTCCATTACCACTCTTTCTCCCCCTTTGACATCAATGTCAAAGAAGAAAAACGCTCCCCCGGAGCTGTTGCAGTAAATACTCCCCCTGTCAACTATGAGAAGCTTAGAAATACAACATATATTCAATAAGTACTCCCCCTGACTATGTGAACACATTAGAAAAAAGAAGTTATAACCCCCAACTTCTGACGAAGATATCCAAAAGGGGTCACTGCTAAAATTTTAGTAAAGATATTAGCTATCTGTTCTGTGGAAGGAATATAATTCAGCTGAACAACTCTGTTTGTAACTTGTTCTCTGAGAAAATGGTATTTTATTGGGATATGCTTAGTCTTGGAATATAAAACGGGATTGTTGGATACACTAATGGAACTAGTGTTATCACAATGAATTGTAATCAGATCAGTATAATTGACCTTCAAATCTCCAAGAGTTTGGATCATCCATAAAATCTGAGTGCAACAAGTAGAAACAACAATGTACTCTGCCTCTGTAGTTGATAAGGAAATATATCTCTGCTTCTTACTAATACATGCTACCAACAAGTCACCCAGGAAGAATGCACCTCCATTGGTGCTCTTTCTCTCATCCACACAATTTGCCCAATCAACATATGAATAAGTAATTAACTGAAAATTCATATTTCTAGGATACCACAAACCATAAGTCATTGTGCCATTCAAGTATTTGAATATCCTTGTGGAATCTACTAAATGACTTTGTTTAAGGGCTGACTAATAGTGACCTACCATTCCAACAGCTTGCATTATAACAGGATGCGATGTTGTGATGTACAGAAGACTACCTATCATTGATCGATATTTCCTTTGATCAACATCACATGAAATATCATCTTTACTGAGCTTGCAACCAACCACCATAGGTGTACTAATAGGAGAAGAATATTCCATCTAAAATTTCTTCAACATATCTTTCAAATATTTTTCTTGTGAGATAAATATTCCTGTAGAACTTTGATTTACTTGTAAACCAAGAAAGTATGACAGTTCTCCTATCATGGACATCTCAAACTCTGTTTGCATAGATTTAGAAAACCACTAGACAGAGGATTCATTAGTACCACAAAAAATAATATCATCTACATAAACCAAAACAACTAGTAAATTATCACCTTCAGACTTAATGTAGAGATTGTTGTCAACAATACCTTTCTTG
>SNQJ01S0004585.1:240192-265193 GCA_010110895.2 Picea sitchensis | reverse complement strand
AATGTTCTCCAAGTAACCATCAATATTATACAATATATGGACAAAATAAATAATGAGCATTAGTCACACACAATATATACACAGAGACAAATTTTCACGAGGAAACCCATAAAGGGAGAAAACCTCTTCTTCTTCGAAATGATAGGCAGTATTTTAAGTTATGTACATCATCTATATTTGAGAACCAACTCAATGTGAGGCTACTACCTCTGTTTTACAAGCTCCAACTTGCTGAGAGAACCAACTCTCTGATTTCTCTAGCACCCACTAGAAGGAAGCACCAACTCCCTGAGTGTTCCAGCACCAACTGGATGGAAGCACCTACTTCCACTTATACAAGCACCAACTTGCATACAGAAAACTCTGTGTTTTCCCAAGAACCACCCTGCCACCTTGTTTTCTATCCACAACTAGATGGAATGTACAACTCCCAATATTCAAGAATAAACTTGAATATCAGAGGACCACAGTCCTCCCTAGCACCACCCTACCTCCCTGATTATAAATAAATGACTGAATAAACAACAATACAGATATAGCAATTCTTACCATTTCTTCATTGTTCTGCAATTATTCTCTTCTTCACTATTCTTCTGCTCTGTTCATACTTGTCTTGAATTGTTGTCTCTTTCTATCTATTCTTTCTTTCTTCTCATGATCTTTGATATATGCACATTTTGATCTCTTCACCTATTATGTTCTGTTCAATTTTTGTTCCTCATCTCTGAGTTTTTCTTCACACTGTGCATACTGTAATTTTACCTTTCTACAGTTCAACTAATTTTTCATCCAGAACAACCAACCTTACACAGTCACTGCATATTTCATTTTATGCACACCAGCCACTTTAGTTACACCTCGAATCTCCTAGGGAAAAAAAATGCTTCAGCAACTGAATTGCCAACCGTCCAAGAACCATGATTTGGTTCTGCTAACTGAATCGTAACTGAACAATTAATCATGAAGATAAACAATGGTCCTTTGATCATATTCCCAAATAACCAGCACTGTTGGATTACATCCGTAGGATCTCACATTTATCCCATGTGTCCACTGGTTGTGACCACAGGCTAATCAGAAAGTGATTTTGCATTTCTCATTTCAGATATCTTGTGGTGAGTGTTGGCCCTTGGTTATGGAAGGAAGCGAAGATCGAAGAAGAAAAGGTCAAACACAAACTACGCGAGAGACACAATGACCATCACTAGGTCGAAGTAAGAAAAAGAGAAGAAAAGTCGGAGCGAAGTACGGAAAAGCAAGCCGTTGGATGAGGAGATCAAGGATGACAGATAAGAAAGGAAGATGGATCGAGGACAACTCAACAAGTAGAAAAAGACACCATTGGATGCTTTGGAGTATCGCATGAGAAGGGAGGAAAGACAAGCTAGCGAAGCCCTGAAAAGGTGGGTCAAGTTGACCTAGGGTTTTAGACACCTAGTGTTTTGGGTAATTAGGGTTTTGATACCTAGGTTTCGACCTAAGGCTGTCAGTGAGGGACTATAATGTATAAATAGAGGTCGAGAGGACCTAGGTTGGGTCGGTACTAGTGTTGGGTATTGATATTGATTGTTGTTGGTTGAGATATTATTGTGTTGTGAGAGAGGGGAGTGATGAGTGTGAGAGCCTTCTGGTATTGTAAGATCTTCAGCTGGGTGCGAAGATCAAGTCCTGTAGCTGGGTGCATAGGAAGGTGGGAGATAGAGAGAATAAGAGAGAATATTTGTTGACTAAGAGCGCAGATCAAAACTGTAAGCTTTATCTTAATATATCATAAGCACAGTTTTGTGGACGTAGCCCTAGAGAGAGGGTGAACCACGTATATTTTGTGTCGTATGTGTGATTGATGCCTAGATCTCTGTCATTGTTATACTGTTATTTGCATTATTGTGTTAGATCATATTTATAGCTGCGTAGAGTAGATATAGTTGATAAGAGATATGTGAATGTTTCATTATTGTTGTATTAAGTTCCACTTGATATTCCTCTGGTTGTAGACAACTCTGTCTTGCAACCCCCCTCTTAGCTGCTTTGGGTGAGACTACATCTGCTTCGCAGGTGTTTCTGAAAGGGCCAGTAGCTAGGGCTTATTGGTGCGCTCTTGGAGTGAACCCTTGGTCTGCCCCTGTGCCAACAAATGGCTCTGTTGTCGGGACAAGAATATTTGTAAGGGAATGTCAAGGTGGTTCCCATCGAATAAAGACATTCAAAAGTGGATAGAGGATCAAGAGAGGGACTTCATCGAAGCCGAGAACAAAAATCCTAAACTAAGTACTGAAGATTGGCTACAAAGATACATCTTCACCGACATTCACGAGATCTTCTTTGGAGGAATCCACCATGAGTTGTTTGAGTGGTTGGCTAGGTTAGTCGATACCCAATTCGAGATCATATCTAGACCTCCTATGGTTTGGGAATCAACATTGATCCAGAAGGTCAAGAGAGTTGACAACGTTGTATGTAGAGCAGTAGATCATTCGTTTGATAGTACCATTGGAGGTTATATCACCGAATTTGTTGTTTATAGGGTAGAATCATATAGCCAAGCCAAGAGATAGTTTTTCAAAAGACCCAGAGGAAACATTTTGCACTTTCTGAAGCTGAGAATCAAGATGTTGTTGCATGAAAAGAATGTCTTGAAGATACAGTAGATTGGCTGGACCTGAAAGGGCTAATGTTCAGAAATTCAGATAGCGACAGTGACACAGAAGCTAGACATACGCGTAGTGGAAGAGTATTCAGAGGGGTTCACCTTGAGAACATGTTTATGAAAAACTATGGAGAAGAGGGTTTCTATAGTGGAGAATAGATAGATCTAACTGACAAAGAACATTCAGAACCCACTAGAATAGCATAAGGGAAAGCTGAAGAACTTCACCAAAGTGAGAGAGAAAACTCAGGAATTGCACAAATTATTGAAGTAAGTAACATTAACCCTCATGTTGTTTCAATAGAACCAAGTAGCCAGAATATCCAGAACCACCAGAGTCTTCAGAGTGCTATTACTAGCAACTCAACCTATACTCAGACAAGAAGCCTAGGGAACTCTATGGCAGATGAGATGAGGCTTCCTATCTTCAGGGGAGATGTATCTAAGGATCTCGATCAAAACTGGTTCCTGTGTGAGGCCGTGTGGAATATTAAAAGTGTCACAGACGAAGCCATCAAGAGAACACAGTTCAACACTACGCTAAGGGACCGCGCGCTGGGTTGGTACATGAAACTTGTCCAAGGACTGACATATCCTAAGCCACTGAACGAGATAAATAATGCGTTAATTGTAGAGTTTAATAAACCTAAGTTAGAGTCACAATGTATTACAGAGATAAAAGAGATCAAACAAAAGGTAGCAGAACCTGTTTGGGAGTTCGACCAGAGATTCAAGACCCTAACAAACCAATTAACTTTTCAGATCCCCGATGAACAGAACAAAGAATGGTTCATCGTGGTGTTGTTACCACACATTAGATTCCTTTTGATGCAGCAGAAGATTGCATCGTAGACAGAAGCTTTGGAGATCACCATGAAGCTTGAATCAACACATATGGGAGAATCTAGCTCAGGCATGAGCCAGATCTTGATCTAGATGACTAGTTTGTCTCTACAGGTCAAGGATATGAAGAAGGACAAGGGGAAGGACAAAAGAGAAGATATATGGTGTGTAAGATTCATATCTGAAGGTCATGATAAGGAACACTATCTCTTATTTCATGAGTATTTGGCCTCATGAGTGTCGAGCCCCTTGAAGCAAGTTAACCTACCCTGATGCGATGTATGCAGAAATAGGCATCGCCCAGGTGAGTGCTATTACATGAAGAAGTATGTTTAGAAACCCAAAAACTTGTATTGTACATTCTATAAATCAGTGGGGCATGATGATCGATATTGTATATCTTGCAATCTCATGCATGAAAGGTCGAGGGACATATACAAGATTCAAGGCGAAGTAAAGCAAGAAGGAAACACACCGCAGTACAACTCTCTAGGGAGAGGAAAATTCAATCCTCGTGGTGGATACAGAGGAAGAGGAAGAGGAGGAGGTATGGGCCGAGCTCAGGGACAAATAATATGTTATAACTACGCATAGCCAGGACACTTGGCAAGGGATTTTCAGAATCCTTGCACAACCTGCAGTTATTGTAACTCTTTAGAGCATGTCATAGAAGAATGCCCTGTGTTGCTGGCTAAGATTAAGGAAAGACGAGGACCCCAATAGAACCCACAAGTGAAACTGATATATGTCGAACTATGCAAAATAGACCTTAGAGTCATTGTTATTACTCGAGGAGGCATTGCTACAGGAGAAGATAAAATAATGCAAAGAAAGATCTCAGGAGAGTCAGGTATTAGGAAAGCCGTGGAGAAGACTCAGGATTTTGATGCAAGGAAAGAAAGACAAATATTCAAGGAAGCAAGATAGGATTTCAAGGGGGGACCAAGGATCCTCATATAAAATGTGACCAGAAATACAAGAGTATGGAATGACTCCAACATTTGATCAATCGGCTTCACCGAAAAAGGAAAAGAGGTAAGTAAACTCATCGAATTTTTGTACACTTGTCTGAAGTTAATTCGGGATGAGAATGTTGTTCAAGAGTTACTTAACCTAATCAGGAAATATGAGCTAGGAAAGATAGACCCCTTACTGAACAGGGAAGTACACTAGATTGGTAAGAAGAGAAGAAAAAACAAAGAATTACATTTGAATGCTCAAATAGGAGAGTATGATATAGACTATGTGGTCCTTGACTTAGGGTCGAAGGTCAATGTCATGACGAAGCAAACTTGGGCACTAATGTGAAAACCGAAGTTGATATATTCCCTTATTAGGATTAGAATGGATAATCAACAAGTCGTCAGCCCATTTGGACGATTAGAGCATGTCCTTGTGGACATCGACGGAGTTAGGGCCATTGCAGATTTTGAGGTAATTGAAATTGTTGATGATAGTTTCCCTTACCCTGCATTACTAGGAATTGATTGGGCCTTTGAAAATTCTACTGTGGTTGATTTAAAGAAAAGATGCATGACATTTGAAAGAGCTGGACTTAGGGTCATTGCACCCTTAGATCCATATGAGGGTCCGCGATATATAGAGCCCATCAGAGAAGAATACCACACATATGAACTGGAAAACATATATAAATTAATAGCTAGACATCAGGATTATATCAACCCTAATGTCGATGGAAATCTAAGTTGGTGAAGTAACAACGTGTGTTCATTAGATTCAAAAGAAGTGTTAGAGAACTGGCAGAACTAGATGTATGAAGTATCCACAAGGATATGTGCTCGACTAACCAGAGAAGTTCATTGGATTGGTACAACAATAAGTAACTTGCCTACCTTTGATGGTCTAAACCCGCTAGAAGCCTTCCTCTCAGATTTTGAAACAAGTGTACCAGCACAATAGAGGTTTTTGGCTATGGATGAGGCCCTAAAATATACACCAACAAGATGGTGGGGGACACACAAAATCAATATTATAGACTGGACACAATGTCGAACCTTGATGACAACGCGATTCTCATCACAGGTAGGAAGCTGTGAAGTGAGGTACACAGGTCGAAGCTGCCCAAAGGACCATGTGTGAAGATGTGAAGAATCCTAGAGTGACATCCCTCGAGAACAATGGGTACAAAGATTCATTAACACACTGGACACGACCCCTATTAATTGGTACCTTCAAGTGCAACTGCACCTAATCACTGCAGATTGGGAAGGTATGCTTTAGAATTTTGTTACCACCTTTTTGTTTGAAAGTGAATTCCCTTCAGTAGATCAAGCACTACATATTGTGAGGCAGAAAGTATTTAAGGAGGCATCTAGCCTTCCTTTGGAGAAAGAAGAGGACGAATGGACTGCGTCATTCTAGAAACTACAAGAATGTTATAACATTAGTTCTAATGCAGATGATGATCCGAGGAAGGTAAACATTGTTGAGACAGGAGGCCACAGGGATGTGGAAGGACCAGGAGTTGAGCTGCCATTCATTGGACAACCGATCAAGATAAATAAAGTCAATATTGGGATAGAGGAGGCACCGAATCTTGCCAATGTCAGAGATTACTGGGATGCTGCTACCATTGACAAAATTACAGAATTATTATATGAGTATCAAGACTTGTTTTCAACCAATTTCATTGATATGAAGGGTATCAAAGGAACTATGGGAGAAATGAGAATACCGTTGAAACCCGATGTGAAGCCAGTCAAGCAAAGACCCTATAGATTGAACCTAAAATATAAGGAAAAAGTGAAGATTGAGCTCGACAGAATGTTAGAAGCAGGGATTATTGAACCTGTCGAAGAGTCGGAGTGGATCACCCTATGGTGGTGCAAGAAAAGAAGACATGCAAGATCAAGATCTACATAGATCTCAGGAAGCTAAATGATGCGTGTTTGCATGATCCTTTCCCTACACCATTCACAGATGAAGTGTTGGATAATGTGTGAGGCCAGGAGGTATATTCTTTTACAGATAGGTTTTCAGGATACCATCAGGTTTGGATTGCCAAGGAGGATCGCCACAAGACCACATTTTCCACAGAATGGGGATCCTACCAATACACAGTGATGCCATTTGGACTGAAGAATGCTCTAGCCATCTTCTCTAGGGTGGTGGTCGAAGCGTTCAAAGAATTCTTGCATAAGTTTTTGGAAGCCTATTTTGATGACTGGACTATTTTTAGTTTGCTAAAAAATCATATTGAATGTCTAAGAATAATGTTGGACAAATGCAGGCAGTGTCAAATTGCTTTAAATTTGAAGAAGTGCATCTTCTTCTCACCATTTGGAGTATTATTAGGACATATTGTATGAAAGCAAGGATTGTCGGTTGATCCATCCAAAATTGCAATTATAGTCGACTTACCGCCTCCTACTTCAGTCAAACAACTGCGCACTATGCTAGGACATACTAGCTATTACAGGAAGTTTATCAAAGGATATGCTCAGATTACTGCACAAATGGAGAAGTTATTAAAGAAAGACTGTCAGTTTGGTTGGACAGACGAATGCCAATAGAGCATCGACACACTAAAACAAAAGATGGTGATTGCGCCCATTCTGGTCTTTCCAAACTGGAGCAGATAATTTCATGTCCATGTCGATGCATCTTCTATTGAATTAGGAGCAATATTGGAACAACCTGGAGAAGGGGATATCAACCATCCATTAGCATTTTCTAGCAGAAAGCTATCTACAGCTGAAATCAATTACACTACTACAGAGAGAGAAGGATTAGCCATGGTGTATGCGCTGCAAAAATTCCACCATTACTTACTAGGAGGACACTTTAAAATGTTTACTGATCACTCTGCGCTGAAGTATCTAGTCAACAAGCCAGTGTTGGGGAGGCAAATATGCAGATGGCTTCTCCTGTTTCAAGAATATGATTTTGAGATCATAGTTAATCTAGGAAGAATGAATAAGGGACCCGACCACCTGTTGAGGTTGGAACATGGCAAAGAAACCACCAGTCTGGAGGATACACTACTGGATGCACAGTTTCTCGCCATTAGGAAGATGGATAACCACTTCACAGACATAGTCCAATTCTTGTCAACAGGAATGGCTCCAAGTGAGTATACAATTTCCCAGAAGAAACAGCTAGTGGTGTGCACTGCAGACTTTTCACTGATAGCTGGTCAGCTATATAAGATGGTCCCTGATGATATACTAAGAAGATGTTTGATGGAGGCAGAGCGCCCACTGATCCTCACAAAATCTCAAGAAGGCATCGCAGGAGGACATTATGTAGGGAAAGCAACTGCACATAAGGTTCTGCGAGCTGGCCTTTGGTGGCCTACTTTACACAGAGATGCTAAAGAGTATACCAGAGCCTGTGACATATGACAGAGAGTTATAAAACCATCCCGAAGAGATGAAATTCCACTAGCACTGCAAATGACCCTATAATAATTTGAAAATTGGGACATTGACTTTGTGGGACCTATAAACCCACTAGGAAAGCGCACAAGAGCAAGGTACATCATCATTGTGACAACATACCTGACTAGATGGGATGAAGCAAGAGAAGTCAAGGACTATAGTGAAACTACAACTATGCATTTTATATTTGATGACATAATAACCAGGTTTGGATGCCCTAAGACCCTTATGAGTGATCAAGGCACTCATTTCATCAACAAGACAGTTGAAGCCCTGACTGGAGAATTTGCATTTCACCATCAGAAGAGTACACCTTACCATCCACAAGAAAACAGAACGATTGAAGCATTCAACAAAATCTTGGAGACAACATTGACAAAGATTTGTAGTGTGAATAGGGATGACTGGGATTTACGAGTACCAGCAGTACTCTGGGCTTATAGAACCACTTGCAAGAAATTAACAATGCATCCCCCTTTCAAGTTGGTTTATGGTCTCGAAGTTGTTGTCCTGATGGAGTATTTGGTACCAAGATTAAGAATTGTTTCATTTACAAACATGGATTATACTGGCGTTGTTCGTGAGAGGCTTGACAATTTGGTTGAACTAGAAGAAGATAGATTTATTGCAGGATTCCATCAGCAGGTACATAAGGAAAGAGTGAAGGCCTATCATGAAAAACACATTAAGAAGAAGGCATTTAAGCAAGGTGATGAAGTATTGGTGTATGATAGTAAGTTTATCAAACATCCATGGAAGTTCAAAACGCATTGGCTTGGACCATATGAGATCGCCTATGTTACAGAAGGAGGAGTTGCGTAGCTGAAGACATTGAAGGGAGAATGGAAATAAGGATTAGTGAATGGGAGTCAGATGAAGTTGTATTATGACAACCAGTTGTTTCACAACTCTCAGTAAAAGAAAGGAGAAAAAGGGTCTAGGTACCAGGTGCAGTTGAAACTGGGTACTAGACATAGAAAAGACAGTCTGTATAAGGATGGGAAGGAGGCATAAAGCAGAAAGCAAAGGTTGCATTGCATAGTCCAAAGTCAGTGTGAAATGGAAGCATCAGATCTGAAGTGCCTTGGGACGATTCACAGGTGAGTGTTGGGGGCCTGTTGGCCCTTGGTTATGGAAGGAAGCAAAGATCGAAGAAGAAAATGTCAAACGCGAACTACGCGGGAGACGTACTGATCGTCACTGGGTTGAAGTAAGAAAAAGAGGAGAAAAGCCAGAGAGAAGTACGAAAAACCAAGACATTGGATTAGGAGATCAAGGATGATAGATCAACAAGGAATATGGATTGAGGACAACTCAGCAAGTAGAGAAATCCACCATTGGATTCTTTGGAGCACCACGTGAGAAGGGAGAAAAGATAGGCTGACGAAGCCCTAAAAAGGCGGGTCAAGTTGACCTAGGGTTTTAGACACCTAGGGTTTTGGGTAATTAGGGTTTCGATACCTAGGTTTCGACCTAAGGCTATCGGTGAGGGACTATAATGTATAAATAGAGGTCAAGAGGACCTAGGTCGGGTCGGTACTAGTGTTGGGTATTGATATTGATTGTTATTGGTTGAGATATTATTGTACTGTGAGAGAGGGGAGTGTTGAGTGTGAGATCCTTCTGGTATTGTAAGATCATTAGTTGGGTGCACGGATCAAGTCCTGCAGTTGGGTGCACAGGAAGGTGGGAGACAGAGAGAAGAAGAGAGAAGATATACTGACTAAGAGCACATATTAGAACTGTAAGCTTTATCTTAATATATCATAAGCATAGTTATTTGGACGTAGCCCTAGAGAGAGGGTGAACCACGTATATTTTGTGTCATATGTGTGATTGATGCCTAGATATCTTTCATTGTTATACTATTATTTGCATTATTGTGTTAGATCAGATTTATAGCTGCGCAAAGTAGATCTAGATGATAAGAGATATGTGAATGTTATATTATTGTTGTATTAAGTTCCACTTGATATTCACCTGGTTGTATACATCTTTGTCCTGCAACCCCCCTCTTCACAGGTGTTGCCAAAAGGTCCAGTAGCTAGGGCTTGTTGGTGCACTCTTGGAGTGAACCCTGGGTCTGCGCCTGTGCCAACAGTGAGGCATATCGAATTTCCATGTCGCGATCTCCAAAAATAGGGCTTAGCAATTAGTACCTTCCATTTTTGTGACCACCAACGATGACCACCAGCTACACCAATAGGCTCTATGCAAATTCTTGTTTTGCGAATTTTGTTGCGAGTCAGTCTGACTCTTCCAACTCCTGATCATGAAATGGAGCCTTGCAACTTGCAAGCTCCTTCCTTCATGTGCCCACGGGTGTGACCAAGTACTTATCCATAAATCACTTTCATGACTCGCGATTTCGGGAATCCTGTGATGAGGCGTCTCAACTCTCCATGTCGCGATCACCGAAACTACGAAATGGAGTCAGATCAATGGTCCATGCTCTCCCTTGATAAATGACTCAGATTGAATCATGGTTTCGCATTTCACAATTTCAAAGGATAGAGCTCCTCCTTTCTTTGACTTTCTAGTCAGCAAAAAGATGACCTCTCACCACGTGTAGTCTGCATCCAATGATCATGATTTTTTATCATGATTTTGCATATCGCAAGTTTGAGGGATTAGAGCACCTCCTCCTTTTCGATTTCCCAATCTGCAAAACTCCGAAACAAAGTTTTTTTCGTGCCCTGATATTTCACCACGTTTCCTTCTTCGATCAACGATCCTCCTTCGTTCGGGACTTTGTAATCCCACTTCATCTTGTACTTAAATATCGTTCTCCTTCTTTTGGATCCGACAATGGTCGGTCTTCTTGCTCAGATATGGCGCCTGAGATCTGTTCTCCTCTTCTGCGTGCTCCTCCTGTCTTAATTCAAATCTGACGACCATCGGGAATTCAGGATGGGTGATCCAACGATCATTGTTGCTCCTCCTCCTGAGCTTACGCTTCTGATCTTGCCATGCCATCATCGTTGTGTGACTGATCATGATGATCTTCACCATCAATGACAAACAAGCACATGTTTCACATTGCCTTCTGTCTGTAAGTATGCCAACAATATAAACACACTACCTTCTGTCACTAAATATGACAACATATGCCAATTTTTAGATCATTACTTGTTAGAACGAATTGACATGGAAGAATAGGTACCAAAGAAAAATGTCTTCAAATTCCCGTATATAAGACCAAAAACACTTGTCTAGAAGTTAATAATTCCGATATAGAAACCTTTGATAAAATTTAAGTGTTATGGGATACATAACTTGAAAAAAAGAAATCCTAAAAGTACAATATGTACAGAGAAACACATAGACTTATGGATTATGCATAGGTCATTAATTACTAATTAAATAATTAATGTAATAATTACACTTTTAATCTAAAGTAATGTCTTTTTAGACAAAAATACATGACTCTAATCATTTATGTGTATTTAATACATGTTTTTGTACATTGAATAAGACGATGAATAATACATTTATTAAATATTAAATCTATATTTCATATATATCTAGTTTCATGCTTCCAAGTGGTATCAAAGATTGGGAAAAAAAATTACCAGATCCACTTGTGTATATATCATGGATACATATTCCATAGATATAACCATCATTATTGATGAATTTAAGAATCAATTCATTGAGTCAATAAATAAAGTATTTGAAAAATACAATTATGAACATCAGGATGCCACAAAGAAATCAGAGAAGGAATGCAATAAACTTCCCAAAAAGGAAAACCCCTCCCAAGCACCATCTAACTTAGGAGAATCGTCTTTCCAAAAAACCGAAATAAAAGCCTTAGTTGATCCCATCCTAGAGTCAATTATCTCATAATCCAATAACATTTTGAATTATCAGGATATTAATACAGATCACAATCCATTGCTAGTTGATGTATGGAAAATAACTAAGGACAATGTGTTAGTACTAGAAGTCACCCTTGGATTGCATCGAAGGTAAGACCAGTACCCATCAGCTTGTATGTCACAATGAATAATTTTCAGGAGCTCAAATGGGCGCAGACTTAGGATAATATCGTTTTAACTCAGAAAACTGGACCAACATGCACATGCAGGTGAGGTCTTGATTCAACTCCAGTCAGTAATTTGTAGTAAGGGTGAGTAGGAGGAAGAACTTGAGAAGGAAAATGAGCAAGACTGTTATGGGAATCCGACCTTCCAACAACTTGGAGAAGACAAACTCAGACTCAGGATCACTCTTAAGCCTAAGTTTCCAACGCTAAAACATGTACAAACAACACAGTCATAGAAGCACCATCATCAAACCTACAGCATGATGGAGCTACGACAAATCGACTGGATCATCCATGCCCGATCCATTTAGTGTAAGAGGGGAAATATAATAGAGGAAAATGATTAAAACTGGTGAAGATACCACTCTTATCAAACCTTCATCACAACAACATAACTACCCTCGACTAGAACATCCATGCCCGAGTGTTCTAACACAGTTTTTACAGAGAAATGAAAAGGAAACTGACTTTCATTAAACAAGAAGTCTCAAATACAAATACATAACCAGGAGAACTAGAGCTTCATCAAAACTTTAAAATACGGGAGCCTAGCTCAACCATCAACCCTAAAAAATATGAAAATGACTCCTATATACTTAGAACAATTCACCATTGACAACAGAGGTGTGCTCAACTCTTTGCATTCAAGGCTTTACATCTACATGTTATCTAGACGCAATCGTGTTTCAGTAGGAACTTGCAGAAGAACTGACTTGCTGACAGTCTGACTTGGCTTTCCATTTAAGTAGTGAGACGAGGTTTCACCAACCTTCCTCACCTTCATTAACTGTCTTCATCGGGATCAGGATGACCCAAGTCAACTCTGCACCTGGAGAATGTGGCGGCCTCTCCCTGCTCTTTTCCATCTGGAGCTTTGTTGGACGCTTGCAAGGAGGATTTGGTGGACAAAC
The DNA here is from genome assembly GCA_010110895.2 of Picea sitchensis. Lineage (NCBI taxonomy): Eukaryota > Viridiplantae > Streptophyta > Pinopsida > Pinales > Pinaceae > Picea > Picea sitchensis. Next base: position 252,344 of record SNQJ01S0004585.1, on the reverse strand, counting down.
ATGGACGTTTGATGATAGGGAGATGGTGAGAGGACTGGCACAAATCAACACAGAGTAGCGGGTAATCGACGACCATGTGGAATGTTGCAGAGGGCAGAGATATGACTGGGAGTGCATGGGCTCTAATATGCGAGAGATGAGGTGTAAAGGCACAAGGGGATTATGTGGCGAGGAGAAAGGATGTGGAGGCAAGTGTGTGAGGGGTCATGAGGTACACGATAGTCTCGGTGGAGGCAACATGGAGTGGGAGTGGGAAACACATGTCGAAAGGAGAGTGGGGAAGATGTGATGGTGGGAGAGAGTGGCAGGCGCGCGAGGATGTGAGTGGAAGACAGATGTTGGTAGGAGTGGACGAAAATATTGGGCGGCGGTAAGAGGTTTATCTCAGAGGGGGGGGGGGGTAGCGGTAAGTAATTTAGTGTTGGGGGGTCCGAGTTGATGAGAAGATGACACGTTGGTGGGGGTCCCACGCTAGAAAAACACCTTATTGGACCCCCCCCCCCCGTTAAAGGAAGAAGATTGGGGGGGGTTGATATGGACTGTGGGTCATAAATCTGAGCACACAAATATCAGCCTCTCATATCTACGTGCATATTAACACATCACGCCAATCCATCAAATCAAGGCCCTAACTTTGGATAATAGTAAAAAAGTGGGTTTTTATCCCTCTTTCTTTCACTTTTTCTCCAAGAGACCATCTCCTAAGGGATAAAACAGCCCCTTACAATCTTATGTGTTAACTCACTGAGCTAGATTGGGACAATGTCCTCTCTGATGAAAAAATAAATTTTGATGGAAATCCTGAAACTGAAACTACTATTTCTTGGGATCCCTTCTATGTTGATTCTTATCAGGGTGCTCCTTTCATGGATAATCCTAACAATCATGATTCCTCATAGGTTGATCCCCAAAACCACATGTCTATGGATTATGAAACATTACTTCGATCGAATGATAGATATTTAGGTCATCAAACAATGGCTTATACAAGTGACATGGACTTAGATAATCATACATTAGTACAAAATCAAATTTTCCCTAAAACTAGGATTTTCCCACAAGGCCTGCAAGGGAAAGTAATGGGAGATGGTTGATAACAGGATTTCTCATCCTCGTATGAATTAAATTCTTAGTTGTTTGCAAATAATCTGATGGATTGGGTGATACTGCAGCCTAATCCACAGTGCCAATCTTGCCAACTTATCTAGAATAATATACATACAAATGGTTTCCAAGACACAATATTGAAGGTGTACTCCTATCAAGGGGAGAAATCTCATGTAGTCTTGCAAGTGAGATTTTGCAGTATTGGAAATGTTGGACCACAATGCAATTTAGTGTCAGATGTGATTTAATTTCCTCCTATAAATATAGAATACATGAAACATTTCTTGAGGTATTGCAACATTTTTCGTGCCAAAGAGTTCTATGGGATTCCTCATGAATGCGTCTTGGTTAGAACACAAGAAGGAGTGGGAATGAGCATGATATTTGATCCATTCTTTCCTGGACCTTTTACCAACAAATTTCCTCAGAAAATGAGTTTTAATAATAGTGAAGCATTCAGAAATCCTACACTCAACCCATGGAATGCCACTAATAGTGCTCCACCTAGTAAATGAGTCCTAAAGAGTGTTTCATAATAGAGGAAAAGAACATTCCAGCTTCAATCGTCCAACTGTGCACAATATTTAAATCTTCCGGAAATTGAAATCGCTTAAAAGTTGTCAATAAGCTCCATATCTCTAAAGATCATTTTCCATAGATATGGCGTGCCTCATTGGCCCTATTGAAAGGTCAAAAACATACAATGAGCAATTGTCATATTTGCACGTGACATAAATGTGAAGCTTCCATTTAATGAGTCAAAGTTCAAGCAATTGAGACACCTTAGTTATGAACCCAATGACATGAAGCTATCTAAGATGCCTTAAAGTTTGAGAGACATGGAATTTGATGCAAGGTTTCATTCCCATATCTTTGAAATTTCTTCCATGTATCTTCAACAACTTAGATATTTGTGAATACTAAGGTTGGTCAACTTTGAAAAGTTTAAACATCTACCAGAAGAGTTGGGTGATCAAATAAATAGTTTGCAGGCACTATCTCTTTCAAATTGTTGTTCTATAGAGAAACTTCCATATTGAATTACAAAGATTCAGTCTTTATGGATATTGTAAAGGGATTATTTTTCAAGTTTGACTAAGTTTCTGGTAGGATCATTGAGTTCTCTACAAGAACTCAATCTTAAAGGTTTATCAAAATTAGAAGAACTTCCATATAATGTCGAGAAGCATTCATCATTGACACTATTGAACTTTTCATTTTTCTAAAGCATAGTAAATATTCCCTTCATATTACAAAACTTAACATGACTTGCTGAATTAGATTTAAATTATTTAAAAATCATTCCAAAAATCATTAGAGAATTGAAGCTATTGCGAATCTTGGGTTTTTCAGGCTATTGGTCTCTACAAACAATACCCCATGGGTTTTGAAACCTTTCTTTTATCACACATATTTCATTGAAATGGTGTAACAATTTAGATAATATTCCATATGGGTTTGGTTAATTATCAAGTTTAAAAGTTCTAGACTATGAATGGTGTGAGAAACTAAAGAATCTTTCATAAGGTTTTTGTCAACTAAAAAATTTGGAGGTGTTGGTTCTTCAATATTGTCGTGCCATTAGAGAGTTAATCAAAGGGAAATCAATGGACCACATGGTAAATATGAATGCATTACAACTTGTGCACATCGACGAGAGAAAATAGTTTGTGAACAAGAATGGTGCATTTTCTTTTGGTAATTTTGTCCATTCGCAACAAGTTGATTCTAGTGGTTTTGGTGGTGTATCAACTCCAAATTTTGGGAAACGAACCTATGAGAAACACACTCAACAAAATATAATGGTTACTACACTGCAAACTATAAAAAATACATTTGGAACTCTTCTGACAAAGCCTGAAATGTTTATTGGATGATGTGGGGGATCTCCTTCTCTTCAAAATGGAATATCTATTTTGTGTGTTAAAGAAAAAAATGTTCAAGTAAGTACAAAATCATTGTTGACTCTAAGGAATATCACTCAAAGTTCAAGGATCCACATGCATTCACATAGATCCAATCCAAGGAAGGATAGGCCCAAGGTATCATTTTTCAATGATAGTGAAGAAGCACATAGCACTCCAAGGGAAGATGCAATGTTCATCCAAAGAGAAAACATGTTCAACCCAAGAGAAAATCCAAGAGAATTTTTTATTCGATAGACTAATCAATCTCCTGCCTATGTTGCAACCAAACTAATAGAAAACATGATGTAAATGTCCATATCTATTATTGATAATATAACATCAACAAATGATAATAGTGGGGCATCATTATCTGAAAAGTATTTTATACAAGATCCTGAAGAGAATTTTGACAACTGGTCAAGTGGAGGTGAGGATACAACCCTCCAGAGTAACCCACTATCATCGAAGCTAGTTGATGGAAAAATAAAATTCACTTCAAGGTGGAATGGTCTCCATGAGGAGCATAATCACAAAAGAAATGGTTATATCTCAATTACAATATCACATGAAGGGAAAGGGAACATGAACGTCAACAGGAATGTGAACTTTGAAGATGGGATCATAATCCTATTAGACATCCTCCTTAGGTTCGTAAAGAAATTTATTTTTCCAGAAGAGATAAATATAGCTACAAATAACAATTTAGATCCAAGCATTCATCCTTTCCTATGCTTTGAGGGCGAAGATTTTTTAGGGAGGGATGACTTGTAATATACCGTACATATATTACAATGTCATTAATTTCTAATTAAATCATTAATGTAATAATTTTACTTTTAATGTAAAGTCACGTCATTTTAGACAAAAATACATGTCTCTACTCATTTATGTGTATTTAATACACGTTTTTGTACATTGGATAAGACGATGAATAATAAATTTATTAAATATTAAATATATATTTCATATATATCTAGTTTCATGATTCCATTATTTCTCTAGGTGGAGCCCATTGCTAGGCTCAAGAAAATTGATTCTTTGGTAACCAACCTATAAAGCTGCAAGTTCTGTAATAGGTTGAGGATCCATAGTCATAGCTTCATGGATAAATTTATCTAAAGAAAATTCAGAATCCATGAAACTAGGGCTTGACAACACACACATACCAGGGTTCAAGGTCTCACAATAGTAATATCAAACTCAAGAGGAAACATCAAATTACTTGGGCCAAAATGGGAAATAAAAGGCTCACATAACCCCATTGGATAAAACACATGATCAATTTTTGATACCTTGTCTCAAGAAGGCCAACATGACTGTAAAGGATCCTTTTCTAAAGCAATTGAACACCGAGGATAAGACGCCACATAATTCACCTGTGGTGTTGAAGAATCTACTTGAACAATAGGAACACAAAAAGGGGAAATATGAGCTAAAGATGAACTAGGATAGTAATCATTAGATGAAATTTGATGAATAGTGAAAATACTTCCATTGTGAGGAAAATACATCACACAAAAAAGCGTAGACACCACAACATTCATCACATATACATAATCACACCCAAGAAAAATATTGAAATCTAAAGGGCCTGACACCACTAACAGATTGACTAGGATAGTCTCCCCACTTAATGTGATATGGAATTGAGTAAGAATCCCCGGACATTCAATAGGTTTTATGTCGAGAGCCAACATCTCACTAGTTTCTGAAAAAATCTTGGGAGAACCCAATGCTTTCCAATCCAAGGAGGATAAAATACTTGCAGAGGATCCTTTATGTACAATACATCAGTAAATTCCCATTGACTTAAATTTAAACCTTATATGGAAAGGCTCAGAATAAGGAAGGTGAGGCTCAACAAGATCATTCCAATCAATGGAATCCATCCCAGTACTTGGAGGGATCATACTTGAAGAGAGTGGATTTCCCCTTGTTCATAAGGTACTAAACTAAAAATGATAAAGACATAGTCAAAAGACGCATCACTCCCCCAAAAAAGAGTGGGATCAGACAAAGATTGCATCAATGAGACCACTTTGGTAAACTCGTCACTTACTGAGAGAAGAGTGGGATGAACCAAAGATTGCATTGACATGAACACTTCCTCATCCATTGATTGAATAGGATGCAAGACAACATGGTCAAGAGATGCATCACCCCAAAAACAAATACTGGTATTGACCAAAGATTGCATCAACGCAACCACTTCATCAACCAAATATTGAATATATTTTTGGGAAACTGAATATGAATTGAAACTAGAAGGGCCTTCGGACAACGATCACACTCTTCGTACCTCAGCAATAGCAGGGAAAAAATGAGTGAGGGAATATCCTTTGCAAACATTATAAGGAAACTTGATCTTACCTCTTATTCATCAAGGTTTCTCAATAATACCAATTGCCCCGGCATGACCTGCAATGGCTAGTGGGTTACCCCCAATATGACCTGCAATGGCCAAGTTATGATATTCAACATGACTCATAAAGGTTTGAGACACTTTTCCAGTATGACTAACACTGAATAAACTCTTTCCCCCATCATAACTTGCAGTAGTTGGTTGCTTGTATTCAACATCACTTGTAGAGGTTGTTGACTTGATTCTAGTATGAATCACATTGAATGGTCTTCAGATCCTAGCACGACTTGCAGAGGATAGTAACATGACTCCAACATGACTATCATAGGTTGGTTTCACACTCCTAGCATGACTTGCAGAGGATGGTAACTAGATGTCAGTATGACTTGCAGGGACTAGAATCATGCCCCAAGAATAACTCACAGAGGTTGATTTTTTCCCCCCATCATGACTAGTAGGGGATGGAGACTTGATGTCGGTATGACTTGTAGTGACTGGAATCCCCCCCCCCCCCCTAGCATTACTAATAGAGGCTGGTGGTACGTCTTGAACATGACTAGCATATTTTGGTGACTTATTCTTCTTACTCTTTCTCTTTCTATTCCTTTTAGAATTCTAGTTACTATTAGCTAGAGTTTCACCAAAATAGGGAGAAGGAGGAGAAGTAGAATTTATGGATGCAGAAGGTAAAGGATCAACATATGTACGATGCCCATGGAATAAGGTGCTTATTGGGTTAGCATCAATAGCATTCGAGACATTTGGAGTGGTCCATAACCAAATTGATAGTCCTACATTCAACCGAGGAATGTTCAAAGTGGCCATCAAGGTGGCACCAATGTTTCCAAATAATGGAAAAGCACAAGAAACCCCTTTATAAGGGGTCCCTTGGTTGGTATCCTCAATAAATTTGGCCACATCATTCTTATGCATAGTTTTGTCCCTTGCGATATTGTTCATGCCTGAAAAAGTATCACACACTGACTCCGGTAAACCAATGGTATGGAAACCTATTCCTTCTAATAGATGGCTCCATTATTTCAAGAGAGATACTACAGGTCCTTCTTGACTAGCGTAGCATTTGATCGACCATCTTGAATTAACAATCCAAAAGAGGTGATACAGACACAAACTAAGGCCAACTATACAAAGCAACACTCCACTAAAAATTACTAAGAGAAACATTGCGAACAAACAAATTCTTCAAAACTTCAGCCCAAGTGGACAAGGTCCTAAGTACAAAGAAATGAAAAAGTGGAAAGGGGCCTTCAAAATAGCGACACAGGTTGATCAAGTCCTGAGGATGATGAACGAAGGAGTGAGAAGAAATTACACTGGCCTCCACTTATCATCCCTACCCACTACGAGTAACCCTCACTTCTCGGGGTACCCTCCATGGGTATTGATAGCATGATACAACATTTACCTCAGGTACCATGGGAAACCCCCCACAGTCACCTTTGAGATACACTGGAAAGGAAATTAAGGCTACAAACTCACAGTCAACGTTCATGGGAACAATAAATAGTCGAGATCAAACGTATAGGAAAAGTAACAAATCCTAAAGCCTTGAAAGCACCACCTCTTAGGAAGGTATGGGAACTAATGAATTCCCCCAAAATATAATATCTCTGCAATTCTCAATAAATCTTCAGAGGGGTAATATCCTTGGCTCTTCCTGATGTGACATCAAGTTTGGATCCTACGTGAGAGGATTTTCCCAGCTACACCTATATGGAAATTGTATTTCACTCTCCCTAAATCAGAATCCTATGTTTGTTTAATTTCCTTGGAGAGTTATCTCTCCAAGCCTAATACAAGGCCCTAATGTTATATCACAAAATGCCACACCTATGCATTTTTTCCATGGCCCATTCCTTTCCCAATGCTTGCTAGACTTTTCCCCCAAAATACCTCTTAATAATTGTTTAAAAAACATGCCCTAAGATCATATCCATGGGTTTTCCTAGTGAAACATGTGGACATACGCGACTTTCCACACTGCAACCTGTAGATTCCCTCAAAATTTGTGAAAAATAAAATAATTGCATGTTTATGGGTGGGTTTTTTGGTTGGGCTTGTTTCCCAATGACCCTTTCCCATACACAATGGAATTCAAATCCCCAAACCTCTTTGGTCATATATAAAACAACCATGGATGGCTAAGGAGAGGTCAAGTCCTTTTATGCAAATTTATGCAGCCAACATCTAGCAAGCATCCCTTCCCTATAATTCTTTGAGCAACATCCCCTATAGTCTGGAAACTCCTTTTCTAGCACTTCTTTCTCATGTTATGTGACTATAGGTTGTATCCTTATTTCTATCTAATTCATTGAAGGAAGATTACATTGGTTGAGTTGATGCTTGAGGATTCTTGGAGGAACCCAAACAATTGGATTCAAGATGGCTCCTAAAGGCTGGACAAGGTTGTAACTTACCTTTTCCACTTTTTGATAATAAAAGAGTTTGTTTTCCCTCAAATTTTTTCTTCAATGTATGTTCATCTATATGACTACTTTGAATATGACATGTAATATGCACATAATTTTGTTTGCATAACTACTTTTGTTGCAACCCTTGTTTGGTATCTATCTTATAAGTTGGTTCCAGTAGAATATCAGGATCTCTTCAATGACTTGGAGTGGGGATCAACATCAGATGGGAGAACAAGGTGCACATTATTTTCTCCTTTATATCTCTACTTCCTCCTAGTTTAAGTAGTTATTGTCTGTAGCGTTTGTGTTCTTTTCTTTGAGGGGAGACTGTTGTCTCTACCAATTATACTTTCTTTGTTGTGATCCAGACCCAATATCATAGGGGAAAAATCCCTTAATTAGAATTGGTGACTCCATTGGGGACTCTCCTAGTTGGGTCAATTTGGTTGAGGTGTATTTCTTTCTTGATTTTTCTTTCTCTGATAGTTTTTTAGTCTTTTACAAAGTCTTTTAGCCTTGTAGAACATGTTTCTAAGTCCTGAATCACTCTTTATTGGAGTGGATGTTTACTTTTCCGAGTTTTCCTAGCCATATGTGAGTTATTGTTCTACAACCCTCTTACATCCATGAGTTTCTATTCTACATCTTGTAGATATCTGCAGGTTTCACTGCACACAGTTGTGAACCTGTGTTAAATTGGAGTTTTTGAAAAAAATATCTTTTTATTTCTGGGTTTAGTGCTTGTTTTGGTCAGTTACCTGGGTTGTCCTGAGTCCCTTTTTGGATTTTCTCTGTTGAAATATGAAATTTTATCATATAGAAAAAGAAAATACCTTACTCTTGGTTTCATAACATTCTTGGTTTATATTTAGTTTGCATTTGGGGGGGGGCATGAATCGTGTATTCTACAGTTTCTTTTAGCATCTTTTGTTAGTTCTTCTTTGATAGAAAGAAACTAAAAACACTTAGTTTTTATGCTAGTTAGGTCTCTTTATTTCCTTGCATTGTTGTTTGAAAAATAAAAAGATAGTAGCATAGGTTTTTGTTTTCTTCTCATCTAAAAATTACTTCAAAAGAAAAGGAATAAATAAAATTGTGTTTGCCTCTTTTGCATTTTGAAAAAGAAAAAAAATTATTGCATTTTAAGGATTGAAGGATTGTTCATGAATTTTCTTTGTGAAACTCTTTTTCATTTGAATAATTAGTGTAAATTATTTTTTTTCTAGTGTTCTTATAAGTTTCATTTTTGTAAGAATCTCAAATAAAATTGATTTCACCTCCATACCCCTTGAGTAAAAACAACCACTAAAATGAATTCTAAAATTAAAATGTAGTAGAATTTGTTTCTAGGGTTCATAAACAAGTTTAGGGTTAAGGCATTGGATTAGGATTGGAGAGATAAATCTCCAAGGTCGTTGAACAAACATAGGAGTTTGATCTAGGGAGAATCTAAAATACAATTTTTGTATAAGTATAGTTGGGAGCCTCCTCTAAGATAGGAGCTAAACAAGAGGTTGCATGAAGGAGATCTGAGGAGATTTACCCTCTGAATCTTGAATAAGCATAGTGGAGAGATCATATATTGGGGGTTTCTCTAGTGTCTTTACCTCCGTGGGAGGCGACACTTTCAAATCTTCGGGCTTTGTTACCCTACCCATACGTTTGATCCATATTGTCGACTGTACCCCCTAGACACTGAATGTGAGTTGGTAACCTTAGTGGATTTTCCTAGGGATATCAGAGGTGGCTATGGGGGTTTTCCATGGTACCTCGGAAAGATTTCATATCACACTTTTTAGTACTACTTGAGGGTGCCCCACGAATCGTGGGTACTTGCACCAGATAAGGATGGTTAATGGAGGTTGGAATAACTGATTCTCAGTCTTTTATTCACTGGTCCACAGAACTTAATCAACCTATGCCTTAGTATGAAAGGTCTCTTTTCACTTTTTTCATTACTTTGGACTCAAGACCTCATCCACCTGGGCTGAAGATTTGGAAAAGTTGTTTGGTTGCAATGTTTCTCTTAGGGATTTTATTGGAGTGTTGTTTTGTATAGTTGGACTTATGTTGTGTCAGTTTCACCGCTTTTGGATCATTGATTCAGGGTTGTTGACCAACCGCTTCGTTGATCGGGAAGGACCCCTAATATTTATCTTGAAAGCATGGAGTTGCCTCCTAGAAGGCATGTGTTTTTGTACCACTGGTTCACCATAGTTAGTGCGTGAGACTTTAATGGACATGAACAATCCCATGAGGGATGAACCTGTGCATAAGAATGATATGTCCAAAGTTCTTGAAGATACCAACCATCTTACCCCTACCCAAGGGGATTTTTGTGTTTTTCCTTCCTTTGGAAACGTGTGTGTTCCCTTGATGGCCACTTTGAACATTCCTGTGTTGAATGTAGTGTTGGTCACTATAATTGCTTAATTGATTTCAAACAATCAAGTGATACATAAATTATCAACCCAGGGAAGTCTTTTTATTTCAAAGATAACCACGCACTGTATATGCTCAATTCCAAAAGAAACTTAGAGTTGTAGTAAAGAAACTTATACTAATCACACTTGCTTTCAATGAACTAAAGCTATGATTTAAATCATAGGAAAGCAACTTACCTATTGCAGATCTTTAAAGATTAATCTAAGAATACTGGATTACATTAGAATAACACTTGCAATGGGAAAGAACAACTATTCTGCAATCAGAGAACAGGACCCGTACTCTCAAACAGAGACTTCAGTACTAACACTCTTTCATGAAACAGTAAGCAGAGGACAATTAACTCTATCTAACAGAGAACAAGGCCATCTAGTTCCTTCCTTTCTAAGTAGGATCCTTAAGCCCTATTTCTGTTTAGGACACTTGTGAAGTAATTGAAATCTACAGAGGACAGGATGTTCTGATTCCTTAATGTCTGAGCAGGAACCCTTAACCCAGTCTCTGGCTAGCACAACTGCAGGAATAATGGAAATCTACAGAGAATAGGATGTTCTGGTTCCTTCCTTTCTGAGCAGGAACCCTTAAACCAATCCCTAGCTAGAACACTTGCAGAAGTAAATGAAATCTACAGAGGACAGGATGTCCCGATTCCTTCATGTCTGAGCAGGAACCCTTAACCCAGTCTCTGGCTAGTACAATTGCAGAAGTAAATGAAATCTACAGAGGACAGGATGTTCCAATTCCTTCCTGTCTGAGCAGGAACCCTTAACCCAATCCTTGGCTAGCACTCTTGCATAAGTAAATGAAATCTACATAGGACAGGATGTTCTAGTTCCTTCCTATCTGAGCATGAACCCTTAACCTAGTCTCTGGCTAGCACACTTGTAGAATGAAATGAAATCTACAGAGGACATGATGTTCTGATTCCTTCCTGTCTGAGAAGGAACCCTTAACCAAGTCTCTGGCTAGCCTCATAAAATCATCACACAAGATTGCTAATAAAAAGAATTACGGATTTCATTCAATAAACCAAGACAGATTCAGTAGTGTTTCAGCAAAGCAGAATTCATTAAAAGCAGTGTTTCAGAAAACAAAAGTTAATCAAAGCATAAACAGAAATTGTACTAACACACTTCTAAACTAATGGGTGAATCTTGTGATGAAGGTGGGCCCTCCCTTCTGTCAAAATATCATATTACAATCTAGAAATGAAATGCGTCCCTTTTCTCTGAAGCTTCTTCAATACATAAAACTTGGATCCCTCGAATGATGATTTCCTCTTATTTAAAGAGGGAACCCCTTCGATACAATTGATCAAAAATTACAATGTGTATCTGAGTCCTATCTTTAGTCGGATCTACTTTCTAAACCAGAATAGGATGTCCTAGTCTCGCGCAACAGAATGCTATTACAGGAGCTGAATGAGGTATTGTTGTTACGGCTGGTGTAACAGCTTCTTCTCATTGCTGTTGATGTTGTTTCAACATCGCAATTCACGGGTTGATTCAGCCACGTGAATTGCGCTCTTGACTGTGTCGGCATTCTTATGTAGGAACGACGGTTAGTGCTTTGTTGACTGCTGACTGTGACGGCTTCCTTTGTGTTTCAGCATCGTCGGTCCTGGCGGTTTCCTCTGTGTTTCAGCATCTGCAACTCTGGATTGTGTGACAGCTCTGTGTTTCAGCATTTGCGACTCTGGACTGTGTAATGGCTCTGTGTTTCAGCATTTGCAACCTCGGACTATATGAAAGCTTTGTGTTTCAGCATCAGTGACCTCGAACTGTATGACAGCTCTGTGTTTCAGCATCAGTTATGTGTTTCCGCAATAGGTCTCAAGTGCTAATCTGCAGTTTTGAACACTTATGCATTTCTAATCAATGGTTAAGTACGAGAGTG
>SNQJ01S0004585.1:161019-215534 GCA_010110895.2 Picea sitchensis | reverse complement strand
TACCTCTCCTTCTGCCTGTTCTTCGTGATGCAATTCTTCATTGTACTCATCCATGTTTTCCTCTGTCTGCTCCCCTGCAACACTTGCTCTATCCTCAATGTCTCCTAATGGCTTATGGACTGTCTCAGGACTCCAAACTTCTTTCCCTGTTCCAAAAATTGCTCGAAATGAAGGCTGGGAGTTCTGTTTTTGAAGGTTTCGTCGTTGAGTAGCATATTCAGACTTGGATAAAATCTCGTCAATGAAAGTCTTTCTTCCTCCTTTTCCTTTTCCCTTCCCACCTGTAGGGTTAGTGTCTTTGGGGTCTTTCATGCATTCTTTTTATCTAAAGAAAAGAAATCATAAGTGCTTTTGAAATCTATAACTATCTTCCCCGGCAACGGCGCCAAAATGTTGGTCACTATAATTTCTTAATTGATTTCAAACAATCAAGTGATACATAAATTATCAACCCAAGGAAGTCTTTTTATTTCAAAGATAACCACGCACTATATATGCTCAATTCCAAAAGCAACTTAGAGTTGTAGTAAAGAAACTTATATTAATCACACTTGCTTTGAATGAACTGAAGCTCTGATTTAAATCACAGGAAAGCAACTTACCTATTGCAGATCTTTAAATATTAATCTAAGAATCCTGGATTACATTAGAATAACACTTGCAATGGGAAAGAACAACTATTCTGCAATCAGAGAACAAGACCCTTACTCTCAAACAGAGACTTCAGTACTAACACTCTTTCATGAAATAGTAAGCAGAGGACAATTAACTCTATCTAACAGAGAACAAGGCCATCTAGTTCCTTCCTTTCTAAGAAGGAGCCTTAAGCCCTATTTCTGTTTAGCACACTTGTGAAGTAATTGAAATCTACAAAGGAAAGGATGTTCTGATTCCTTCCTGTCTGAGCAGGAACCCTTAACCCAGTCTCTGGCTAGCACAACTGCAGGAATAATGTAAATCTACAGAGAACAGGATGTTCTGGCTCCTTCCTTTCTGAGCAGGAACCCTTAACCCAATCCCTGGATAGCACACTTGCAGAAGTAAATGAAATCTACAGAGGACAGGATGTCCTGATTCCTTCTTGTCTAAGCAGGAACCCTTAACCCAGTCTCTGGCTAGTACAATTGCAGAAGTAAATGAAATCTACAGAGGACAGGATGTTCTGATTCCTTCCTGTCTGAGCAGGAACCCTTAACCCAATCCCTGGCTAGCACGCTTGCATAAGTAAATGAAATCTACAGAGGACAGGATGTTCTGGTTCCTTCCTGTCTGAGCAGGAACCCTTAACCTAGTCTCTGGCTAGCACACTTGAAGAATGAAATAAAATCTACAGAGGATAGGATGTTCTGATTCCTTCCTGTCTGAGCAAGAACCCTTAACCCAGTCTCTGGCTAGCCTCATAAAATCATCACACAAGATTGCTAATAAAAATAATTACAAATTTCATTCAATAAACCAAGACAGAGTCAGCAGTGTTTCAGCAAAGCGAAATTCATTAAAAGCAGTGTTTCAGCAAACAAAAGTTAATCAAAGCATAAACAGAAATTGTACTAACACACTTCTAAACTAATGGGTGAATCTTTTGATGAAGGTGGGCCCTCCCTTCTCACAAGATTCCCCTGAAACGAGAAATCTAGAGACGAATACTCAAAGCATTCTTTTATTCATCTGTCAAAATATCATATTACAATCTGGAAATGAAATGCGTCCCTTTTCTCTGAAGCTTATTCAATACATAAAACTTGGATCCCTCGAATGATGATTTCCTCTTATTTAAAGAGGGAACCCCTTCGATACAATTGATCAAAAATTACAATGTGTATATGAGTCCTATCTTTAGTCGGATCTACTTTCTAAACCAGAATAGGATGTCCTAGTCTCGCGCAACATAATGTTATTACAGGAGCTGAATGAGGTATTGTTGTTACGACTGGTGTAACAACTTATTCTCGTTGCTGCTGATGTTGTTTCAGCATCGCAATTCGCAGGTTGTTTCAGCCACGTGAATTGCGCTCTTGCATGTGTCGGCATTCTTATGTAGGAGCGACGGTTAGTGCTTTGTTGACCGCTGACTGGGACGGTTTCCTTTGTGTTTCATCATCGTCGGTCCTGGCGGTTTCCTCTGTGTTTCAGCATCTGCAACTCTGGACTGTGTGACAGCTCCGTGTTTCAGCATCTGCGACTCCGGACTGTGTAACGACTCTGTGTTTTAGCATTTGTGACCTCAGACTATATGACAGCGTTGTGTTTCAGCATCAGTGACCTCGAACTGTATGACAGCTCTGTGTTTCAGCATCAGTTATGTGTTTCCGCAATAGGTCTCAAGTGCTAATCTGCAGTTTTGAACACTTATGCATTTCTAATCAATGGTTAAGTACGAGAGTGATATAAAATATTATGCAAAACAGATTAAACGTATAGTAATGAGAAGGGACGTTGTATACCTTTGGAATGATCAGATAAAGTGATAGTATGAGTTTAAATATGGGTGATGAAGAGTATAATAGTGGCAAAAAGTATAGGCAAAAAGGTACATTGTGTGGTCCTAAAATGTAGGACTACTAGTTTGGTTTTGTACCATTGTGAATGTCCCAAATTCTCTTGATGATCCTCAAATAAGAACCTTATGTCAGGCGCATCATATAGATTTTGATCCTTCACCTTCTACACCCACAAAGTATACTTATCCTCCTTCTCCCTTTAATGGTGAAAGTTGAGCTACTAGTAACCAGAAGACTAAAAGGAATAGGAAGAGGAAGAATAAGAAAGAAAATTCACCAACCTTTGTTATTCATGTTGGAGACCTGTCACCAGCCTCTGCAAGTCATGTTCACAGAAAGAGACTAGCCTATGCTAGTGTTGGTTCTTTAACCTACCAGAAAACTCTATGCTACTGACCCGGGGTTTGTATCTTTTAGGGTACCAACAAAGCCTAAAACTATCAACCCTTCTAGTGAACTAGAAGGAAACACAGCACATAGAATTCACTGCACAGTCTCACCCGAGATATCTTTTATGGGTGGCTATAAGACTAGGGTGTTTACAACCTAGGATTGAGTAGGAGATAGAGGGTCTGTGTTCTGAGCCACTACTTATTAATTGTATTAAAAATTATTGTTATTTGACCTTCAAAATTAAACGGTGCAACAGAAATGAACTAAATAGTATAATACTTCATTCATTCATCGCATCTAGTATTTGACTAAAAACAATAAACAGAGATACACATTCATTCATCACATCACACAGGTATTACCGTGGTTCATCCCCTCTAGGGCTATGTCCACAAAGATTTGGCTCTTGGCTCTCTTATTATGATAGTTCTGAAATTCGCGTGCCTCATGATTACAATTCTTCTTGGATCGACAAGATCTTTGTGAGGAGAAATAGATTGCACTAGGCTCCCCATCTTGCGATCTGATCCTCGAGATCCAACTTCTGCTTAGCTCTCTCGTTACAAGTAGTTCTCTTATCGAACATCACATACAATGGAATCTCAACCGTCACGCTCTCTCCGAACTTATGAATCTCTGAACTCTTGAATGATGAGCGAAAACCCCCTTTTTGATACCTTCTTGCCTATATTTATATCTATCGGTCTCTTCAGCCGTTTACACAAAAAATCTTACCAAAAATCCTAACTCTTTTTTCGTTAGGTCTTCCTTCTCTGCATGTGTTCCCTTCTTCCTTCCATTTGTCGCCTCCTTCTTGCATGCGCGTGTGTTGTGCTTCTTTCTAGTTGTCGCTTTCCTCCCGCATGCTTTCTTTCCCATGATTTCTCTTCCAACTGTCTTTCTTCTTCGTGCGCGCCTTCTTTCCCATTTCGGACTGCTGCCAACAGGCCCCCAACACTGACATGTGACTCGTCTCGAGTCACCTAATATTTCTTAGCTACCTCGATCTCTTCAGTGATCATCTGGAACCTTTCCCTAAGCTCTACTTTTGTTGTCAGTCCCTGCGCGATCTTCTCCTTAATGGTTTCGACTACCTGAACGACCACTTCGTTGCTCAGTAGTCCTGTGCATTCTGCGTGGGTCTATGCCATCTGTGCTCTATCTACTTCTACTTGTGTGAGTACTTCTGCTACCCGTTCCTGTAGTAGTTCTATTTGAGCCTGCCACTCATGTTTCTCTGTTTGCGTAGTGATGAGTTCTGCGTGCATCTCCTTCAAATCTTGCGTTTCCACTCATTCTTGTGTTCCATCTCCTTGTGAGTTTCTAATTTGTCCTACCCATACTCTTTTTCCAGTGCTTCCCACTTCTTTGTTGTTTTCTATAGTTTTACTAAGTTCTTATGTGCCTGAGACTGCATCTTGTGGTCAATGCTAACCTTTAATTTGTACAGTTCCCTTGATGACATCCATGTTAAGACCAACTGAATGTGGTCCAAATCCTTCAATGGTGTCTGTCCCACTATTTCATCCATTCGCAACATGTTCAGTTTTATGTGGACCATTGTGGATGCATGTGGCATTGGAATAACTAGGTCTCGTTCTTCGATCTCCACTCTTTCAGTGGTTTGTGTTGTCTACTGATCTATGTCTCTACTGCTACTTGCACTCTGGGATTCTTCAAGTGTATTGAAGAGCTACCATATTTATGCCATCTCTTTTTGTAGCTTATCCCTATGATGTGTTGCATGGTCGAATTATTTTGGCAGACAATCTTGGACCATTCTAGAGATCATTTCTCCATCGTCCTCTGTGATCATCAGTTCTAGTGACGCTCGTTGTGCCTTTGATTTCTTGTGTGCACCTGCGGCCTGTTCAACCGGTCTCTTATTCCCCCCAGGATCTTATGCGGTGGGGTTTGGGGTAGTCTATTGCGTTCCCTTGGTTTGCTTAGGCTATTCATTGGTCTCTTTCTGCCCCTTCTAGGTTTCTGTCTGCTTCGACCCTTCACTTTTTGGAGGTGGTTTGTTTTGGCCCGTCCTTGGTTTCTTGGGAACTGGTTTTTACGGAGGCTGTGTTTTTGTATGCGTTGCCTCTCCTTCTACGGGTCCTTCTGGTACTTCATGGGGAATGGATGGGATATTCCATTCAACATGCCATTCGCTGATGACCATGTCTATATCCCCTTCTGTGATACAGTAGCACATCAATAGCTACCGATTATCGGGATCCTACCTTGGTTGTATCCACATGTCTTGCCCCATGCCCAAAAGTTAGCAATGTTCCCATATCACATGACAACTTCTAGTGTTATTCTCCATGACTGGTTAATGGCTTCCTACATATATCGTAGGTATTCTTTGAAGATGATTCCATTTTACCTCTTATGTCTGGTTTGTGGCCCAGATCTCAGTACTCGATATCTCTCTCCCTTGGGTTGTGGTCTTGTAGAAAAAACTACATATTCTGGTTCCCACCATCCCATGAAGGCTCTAAGGGTTAACAACCATGAGTAATGAAATTCAGTGCCAATTTCCTACGCGTCCCTGTAGTCCATTTGAAATAAGTTTAATAGATAAGGTGCCCATCTCACGAAGGGGCCTTCTGTGCACTGAGCTACAATTGAGATGACTCCTGTTGGTACTTCATTTTTGCGGCATTTCCTTAGAAAATTACAGGCTAAGATCTTTGCACCCAATTGTGTTACTAGGTTGTTGATCTGTTTGATTATAATGCCTTTTGTTCCCCTTGCAGTGTCGTATTTCTTCTTCATTTCCTCTGCTAACTTTTTTTCGTTGGATTTATCATCTAGAATCAGTGCGGGGTCCATACCCCGACTGGCTAGTCCTGTTATCTGAGCAATAAGGTCCACTATTATGGGGATGGGTCTGTCCAGCCATATATCCCCTCCATGCATAACTGCTAATAGTTGCTTGACGCATGCAATTGTGTACTAGCCTCTGCCAAAGTGTGGTAGTTGTAACAGTCCTAAAATGCCAGTCCAGTCCAGTCCAACTGCCCACTGATATGGTTGACTGATTGTTTCTCCAAGTTGGTTAACCACTATGTTCTGCATATACACTATGGGTGCAAGTTCTAGGTACTTAGTGTCATCTGAGACATCATGGTCAGAATACTTAAGATTCCCAACATGACCCAATAACTGTGGTTCTACCTGGTCTCCCTTCGATATGCGTGGTAGCACAATTTCTGTTGTCGGTTTCTTACGAGGTGAGCTCGGTATTAGAATTTTGTCGTCCTGTTGTGGTTCTTGGTACAAAGTTCCATCAATCCCCGTTTGTTTCCCTGTAAGCCATTCTGGCCAAACTGAGGTAGTTCCCGTGATTGCTTATGTATGTTGATCAAATTTGGGTACCTGTGGCTCATCGAATTTACCTTCTGATCCTCGATTCTGTGTTATGTCATTACCTTTTGTGGTTGGTTTGGTGCTTTCTGGGAACACTTCCTGTTGAGGTTTCACTTCTTCATTCGGAGGTTCCCGTGGTTCTGATTGCTTATCCTCTTTCAGTTTCTTTGGTTGTGGATACTAAATCTCTTCTAGTATTTGTGTAGGTCTCACCAGTGGTATCTCTGGGGATGGGATCTCATCAATGTCGATGATCTCCGATTGTTGTTTCTCATTTTCTTCCAGCAGTCCTCATGACCTAGTTTGAACTTTGATCATCCTGGGGGTCGAGGATGGTTTAGAGGACTTCAGTGGTGACATAGTGGTGAGTGTCGAGCATCTGTTGTCTGTAGAGTTCTGTGATCTCACTCTGTTCATTCGAACTGTCGTTTCTCTCTCTATGTTCTTCTTTCACGAATAGACAAGTTGCTTCCATGCTCGCATGTTGTAGGAGCCTGTCCTGAAGCTTATTGAAGACGCTTCCTCCATGATGTGATTTATGCATAATAACTGTGGATTCAATGCATGTGTGGTAGTTTCATACTTTCCATTACGCTTCTCTAGCCATTTCCATTTGGCGTGTTTAATGTGACGTTCCATCAGTCCTTGTCGTGCCTTAATTCCGCTTTGTGTTGTCCTATCGTCCTGCTTTTTTTCGACTTTCTATTTCTTGCTCGTTTGTCTTAGGCGTGTGACCGTTACATTATCCTTTAATGCATTTGTGTTGTGAGCGTCCTGTGGCTTTTTCATGCATTTTTGTTTTTATTTTTATTTTTTTTAACTGCGCAGTGGGTGGTCAACTGTCTTTGTACAGATTCAGTCGGCTCTCGTTGATCATTCCTTGGAGGTCTGCGCCTGCTATATCTCTTAGTTGTTCAACTTCATCGTCTATTACAGATTTGACCTCGTATGGTCCTAACCAATTCATTCTCATCTTTCCTGGGTTTTGAAATGATTTGTTGTCATAGAGAAATTCTAGATCTCCTTCTGTGAACGTCTTATTCTTAATGTGTCAATCATGCCATGATTTGTCCCTGGCCTTCTGAACTTTTTGATGGAATCCTGCCAGGATTCGGTCTTCCTCCATTTCTAACAGCTGATGCAACCTTTCTTGTATCATTTCATGCTCTATCAGTTGTGTGATAGCGGCTATGCATAAGCTGGGTATTAGAAATTCCAATGGTACTACCACTTCTTGGTCATACACGAGTTTGAATGGTGTGTGCCCTGTCAAATTCTTAAATGTCATCCTATATGCCCATAATAATACTGGTACTTTGAGATCCTAGTCGTCTTTGTTGACATTACAGATCTTTGTTAATGCATTCTCTAGAATTTTGTTGAAGGCTTATACTGTGTCGTTCGCCTGTGGGTGATACGGTGTGATTCTCTAGTGGTGAACTTCAAATTCTTCGAGCATCACGTGGATGGTGCTATTTAGGAAATGTATTCCTTAATCATTGATCAGAACTCTTGGGCACCCAAACCTAGTAATGACTTGTTCGAATAGAAAGTGTGCAGCGGTTTTTGTGCTACAATCCTTCACTGGTGCAGCTTCCGCCCATCTTGTTAGGTATTCCATTGCGGTGATGATGTATATTTCCCCTGATCTTTTGGCTGGTGGGTTAATAGGTCCCAAAAATTCTATTACCCATTTATCAAATCCCTGTAGTGTCACTTGCAATTATAATGACATCTCATCCCTTCTGTTGGGTTTGCCTACCCTTTGATAGACATCGCATGCCTGACAATCTTCTTTTGAATCCCTATGTATCGCTGGCCACCATAGTCCTATGCAGAGTACCTTATGCGCGGTATATTTTCCCTCACAATGTCCTCCTGCCAATCCCTCGTGGGCTTCTAATAGAATCCTTGGTTGTTCGTTCTCAAGAATGTACCTTCGTAAAATGTTATTTGCACCTATTTTATATAGATGTCCTACAATCAGTTGATATTCGGTTATGCGTACTACCAGGTTCTTCTTCTGTGCAGTGGTATACTCTTGCGGTGCAGTGCATGTGCTTAAGTAATAGATGATCTCTGCGAAGTATTCATCAGCAATATGTACCGAGAATAGATGTACATATGGAAAGTTGTCTTCTAAGCTTATGGGTTCTTCTCCATTTGTGACCCATGATAGGTGGTCAGGGCCTACATTTAGTTTCCCTGGTTTGACAATTACTTCGAAGTCAAATTCATGGAATAACAGTAACCATCGGCAGATTCTCCCCCCCCAACACTGGCTTGTTGACTAAGTACTTTAGGGATGAGTGATCTATAAACATCTTAAATTTTTTTCCCAGTAAGTAGTGTCTGAAGTGCGTAAACCATAGCTAGGCCTTCTCTTTCCATTGTGTTATAATTTTGTTCTGACTCAGATAGTTTTCTGCTTGCAAATTCTATTGGGTGATCCAAGTCTCCTTCTCCTGGATGCACTAAGATATCTCCTAGTGCTATCATTGATGCATCTACATGCCCATGGAATGATTTTCCCCAGTCCATAAATACTAATATCGGTGCAGTGACCATATTTTCCTTCAGGGTATCTAGACCGAGTTGACACTCGTCATTCCATTGGTACTTTGTATCCTTCCTTAGTAGCTTTTACATTGTTGTTGTGATTTGTGCATATCCTCTGATAAATTTCCGATAGTATCTTGTATGTCCTAATGTCGCTCGTAGATGATAGACTTTTTTCGGTGCTGGTAAGTTGACGATGACGGTTACCTTTGCCAGATCGACCAATAGCCCTTGTTTGCATACTATATGGCCCAATAGTATCCCAAACAGTGTTCCAAATATGCATTTATTTATGTTTAGTGATATCTGACACTGTCTGCATCGCTCTAGCATCAAGCGTAAGACTTATACATGCTTTTTCTACAGACTATAGACTATCTAGTCATCCAGATATACTTTGAGAAACTGGTGGATGAATTCTTTGAAAGATGTGATAACCACTATGGAGAAGATTTATGGTGCATTCTTTATTCCAAAGGGCATGACTGTATATTAGTAAGATCCCCATTCAGTTGCGAATGTGGTTTTGTATCTATCCTCCTGTGCTATCTTAATCTGATGGTAACCTAAGAATCCTTCGGTGAATGAGTATGCTTCGTGTCCCCCCACATTCTCTAGCACTTCATCCGTGAACGGTGTAGGGAATGGGTCATGTAGGCATGCATCGTTCAATTTCCTCAAGTCGACGCATATCCTGATCCCTCTTCCTTGTTTCTTGTCCTATACGACCATCGGGATTATCCACTTTGATTCCTTGACTGGTTCGATTATGATGAATTCGAGAATTTGGTCAATCTCCTCTTTAAATTTATGTTTATATATAGGGTTTAGTTTATATGGTCTTTGTCTAATCGATCTCGCTTCGGGTCTAAGAGGTATTTTCATTTCTCCCAGCTTGCCTGCTATACCTTTCATATCTGTAAACATTGTAGGAAATAAGTCGTTGTATTCGCGCAACAGTTCTGTGATCTTTCTACTATTGGGTCATCCCAGTAGTCTCCAATGCTGGCCATTTTGGGATGTTCCATTGTACCAATGTTAACTTTCTTTACGTTGATTGGCACAGAAATAACTTCAGATTCGATTTGTGATCCCTTCATGTCTCTATCGCCTTCTGATTCTACAATCTGAATGTCACGTGGGTTCTCTTCGTCCAGTATGTCCTCCTGTACCTGGTAACATGACAGTATTTCCTTGACTATCTGTTTATTTCACTACTTCTCTTTGGTAATAAGTTCTACTTCTAGATCCTCAATGAATATGACTCCTTTGATTCGTTTCAGAGCTGTGTCTATGTTGGGGTTCTCATGCTCGAATGAGAAAGTGGTGGTAAAGTTTCGCTGAAGAGTCACCCATGTTGTAGTTCCTTTGTGCAGTTCCTAGTCTATATACCAGTTCACTGGTATGCCTTCTAATGTATGAATAAAATGGTGAGGCCATTCCTCATGTGGTGTCAATTTCCATAGCATTTCGCACTCCCTCAAGTGTTGCACTGGTGTTCCAAATCCTTCATATTTCTATTGTTTGTTGTTTTTCTGTGGTGTGTCGAACCTTATGCGCAGTAGCCTTTTACATTGGTACCAGTTTTTTATGGTCTCCTTGTGTGCACCCCACCATCCGGCGGGTGTGGCCTTAAGTGCTAAGTCCAGTGCAAGCATCCTCTGGTTTTCTAATACTTCATCTTCATATTGTGTCAAGAATGTTTCCAAATCATTAAGCCCATGGAAACTGGGTGGTTTTGTGATTTATGTGCCTATCCATCGCACTGTGTGGTCTATTCTTGCGCATCTTCTCATGGATACTTCATGTAGTCTCTGCTGCCAGTTTTCTAACCCGGTGTCTGAATCTGTAGCGCATGACGTAATAATGCACCAACTGAGTACCCTGTCTGGAGTTGGGTTTAGATAATCCTCCTCGCGCACAGTTGTCCTATACAACTAATCGATTTCGTATAAGTCTAGGAAAGTGGGTTCTATGGACCTTTCCCCTTCTGATGGATCCAGTGGTGCTATAACCCTGTAATCTCTAGATTGAAATGTCATCTTTCTTGTCTTCAAATTAAATATGGTCTAGTTGTCAAATGCCCAGTCCAAACCGAGTAGTGTTGGGTATGGTGTTGTGCCATCTACTATTTCGATGATTTCAAAATATTCTTTAGTGTGCACACCATCAATATCTACCGTTACGCCCTTCAGCCTCCTGATTGGTAGGACTCTGTGCTAGTTGGCTAGTTTCAGTTGGACATTCGAATATCCCAAGGTTAGTTCTCCCATGCATTGCTAGGTTTTATTGGGTAGTACATTTACTTTGGATCTTAGGTCCAGTATGATATCTCCCATATTGAAATCCCGAATGTTGGCATTCAATCCGAATTCCCTACTTTATCTTCTCCTTGTGTGTAGGTGATTGACAATTTTTGGTTCTAGATTTTGTTCTATCTCGTTGCTACATTTTTCTAAGATGTTTTGCAATAATTTCATAGATGAAGGATTACTTAATATTTTGATGCATGAATGAAAAAAGTCTTGGATAGTACTTACTTGTCCCTTAAGTGACAGTCCTTCGGTATGATCCAATGATGGCAGCATTTCATATTCTGGGGCTTCGTGGGTTGGTTGCGTAGTAGAAGTTGATGCCGTGTCCTTCCTATGAAATTCATGTCTAGATTCCTTAAAAGTCTCCTTTTCTTTGGGCGCATCGAAGTGCTTCCTTGGTTCAGTATTCTCTCTTACCCACTGTTTCTATGCAGGTTCTTGTCGAACTGTGTCATTTCCCATCATCATTCCTCCTCGGGTGACTATGTTGATATTTTGTCCATCCTCCCTTGCTTCGGTTGAAATCCATTAAACATTATGATTGTTCTAGTTCCTTTTTTCTTGGTTCTTTACTAACAGTGTCAGGAATTCCTTTGTCTCGTGATCTGATGCATGAAAGTACATACAAGTTGTTGGAGGCAGTGGGCATTACCTGGTATAATGTCCTAGTTACCGGCAATTGTGACACGTGACTGGTCCTCTGCCATGTCTGAAGCCTCCTCTGGCTCTTCCTCCTCCTCGATAGCCTACTCTGTCCCCTCTCAACGTGTTATATGGTGGTTCCTGGTTGTACTGCGTGGTATAATAATGGGGTTGCGTCGGGTTTTATTGTGGTTGCATATTGTTGTATGGTTGTTGTGCAGTGTTGTACTGCTACTGTGTAGTATTGTATGGAGTTGGGGCTTGATTGAACTGTGGCACTACTTGCCAAGTCATCATTTCAACCTGTACCCTGTAGGCATCTGATTTTCTCTCCCGCATCAACTCCATAGTTCTACAATCTTTGTCTTCATGGCCTACAGACTTACAAAAAGTGCAATAAGAATTCTTGGGAACTATCTGGTATTTCTGCATCATCGTGCAGTGATAAGGGTCGTGACCTGGTTTCTTGCATATTTCACACCATAGTCCTCCCTGTGGGAGTTGGTTTGGCATGTTTGTTGCCATATACTACGTGAATGTTAGACATTTGTTCTTGTGGTGACCTTCTGTCTTGCATGTGGTGCACCAAAAAACTTATTGTTTGTCCTTGTTCTTGTTCTGATTTAACTAAAATGTGAGGTTCTTCAAATCCTCCTTCAATTATTCAATGGCCAAATCTGTCTGTTGGTACTGGTTCTCTTCTAGCTGCAAGGCTGCTTGTAGCGCCTCAGCCTGTGTCTGAAACTTTTGTTTTCGTAAGGGGTATTTCAGATGTGGGAGTAGTGAGTTGACAAACAAATGTCGGTGTTGCATCTCGGTCATAAGGTGTTTTAACTTTCCCTTCAATCGCTTAAATATTTGGTCAATATCCCATACGGACGCTCCTGGATTTTGTCAAATCTCAATCATTTCATTCATGTACTAGTCCTCTGAGCTCATCTTCTCGAACTCATTAATAAGTAGGTTCTTGATATCTTCTAGTGTCCTCATCATCCCAGGAGCACTGTTTGTGTCTAGACTCATGTACCAGTCTAGTGCACGGTCTCTTAGCATGATTGCTAGCTGCACAATTTTGGTATCTTCATCCGTGATTTGTTTTGCCTCCCAGATCTTTGCACAAATGAACAAATGCTTCTCCGGGTCTTCTGTTGCTTCTCCTCGAAATTCTGGCAATCTGATCGTGGGGTCATGTCATGTCATTCTAAATAATGAATTGATACCTCCGTTGAGCGGTGTAGATACTTGACTCGTACTGCCTGAACTGGTTCCTCCAGTTGTTTCTCCTGTGGTAGATGTGCTTCTCACTCTCGGACTTCCTCCAAACTTTGGTTGTCTAAACGATGATGTTCTCTTTGGTGTATTAGTCACACATGGGTTTATAGGTTCCACACTGACATTAATACAGAAATGATGGCTATCTTCTCCTCCTGTTCTTGGGCCTCTTATTTTCCTCTCATAGGTTGTGCAAAGGATTTCCTCAATCTTCTCCACAGCCCGAAGATCCTCTACCTCTTCTTCATCGCTTACCAAGCCCTTCCTCTTGGCTACGACTATTTTCTTGGTATTCACCTTATATTAGTAGGGTAATCCACTATAAGTCATTCCCAGTGATGCCAAATTCCACTTAAGTTGGTCATCATCCATCAAGATCAGGTCCAATAATTCCTCCTTCTTCTTTCCTTTATCCTCTCCTTCGGTCATTTATCCTCCCCTCTGTCAGTGTTTCCCCCCTTCCCCCATGCATGCAAGGAAGTTTAGCTGTCTTATTCCATCGTCATTACACCTTTGTTATATAGTAGTATTTTAATTGAAGTATACAGTGATCAGATGTACCTTCCACGAGGTCCATGTAGAAATTCTTGCTCTACCATGTTGTATGACTTCGCTGTGTCAACTGCAAATTCTGTGATGAAGCCTGCCACAATACTATCAAGCCAAAAGTTGACTGCGCAGGTGAATTTATTGTTCACCTGTTGTAACTTGTCAATCTGTATTAGCGTCCAATATAGTTGTCGGATCTGGTTCGTCTCGTGGTTATCTTTCAACATTAGTATCCACTCCTGCAATAGGTCAGGAAAATCACAGAAAAGGACTTCGTGTAAATTCGTAAACACATATCTATCCAGATACTTGTGAGGCGTTAGGATAAAGTTTCTATAATCTTTCTGGGCAAACGCTAGCTCTTTAGTTATCAACCAGCATCCGATTTCTTCTTTCGTGGGGTTCCATGGTCGCAACATTTCCTTCTAGTGACTCAACGATCTTTTAGTTTCGCTCATTTTTGTCCATATGTGTTCTATCCCATCTACTCAGTCCTTTCTTGTTCCTATTGCAACGAAAACAAAACCATTTGTTGGTTCTTTAACCTACCGGACAACTCTACGCTACTGACCCGAGGTTCATATATTTCAGGGTACCAACAAAGCCTAAAATTGTCGTCCCTTCTGGTGAACCAGAAGGCAACGCAACACACAGAATGCACTGTGCAGTCTCACCCGAGATAGCTTTTATGGGTGGCTGTAAGACTCATGTGTTTACATCCTAAGATTGAGTAGGAGATAGAGGGTCTGCATTTTGAGCCACTACTTATTAATTGTATTACAAATTACTGTTATCTGACCTTTGGAATTAAACATTGCAAAAGAAATGAACTAAACAGTATAATAATTTATTCATTCATCGCATCTAGTATTTGAATAAAAACAATAAACAAAGATACACATGCATTCATCACATCACATAGGTATTACCGTGGTTCACCCCCTCTTGGGATATGTCCACAAAGATTTGGCTCTTGGCTCTCTTATTATGATAGTTATGAAATTCTCGCGCCTCGCGCTTACAATTCTTCTTGGTTTGGCAAGATCTCTGTGAGGAAAACTAGATCACACCAGGCTCCCCAGCCTGCGATCTGATCCTTGAGATCTGCCTCCTACTTATCTCTCTCGTTAAAAGTAGTTCTCTTATCGAACATCACATACAATGGAATCTAAACCTTCATGCTCTCTCCGAATGTCTGAATCTCTGAACTCTTGAATGACGAGCAAAAAACCCCTTTCTGATACCTCCTTGCCTATATTTATATCTATCGGGAACTTCAGTTGTTTATAAAAACAATCTTAACAAAAACCCTAAATCTTCTGTCATTAGGTCTTCCTTCTCTGCATGTGTTTGTTGCTTCCTTCCAAATGTCGCCTCCTTCTCGCATGCACGCGTGATGTGATTCTTTCTAGTTGTCTCTTTCGTCCTGCATGCTTTATTTCCCATGATTTCTCTTCCATCTGTCGTTCTTCTTCGTGCACGCCTTCTTTCCCATTTTGTCTTGCTGCCAACAACTAGTCATGCTAAAAGAAAATTTCTATCCACTGTGATTCATACTGGCATCCAGTCACCGACATCTACGAGAAATTTTGGAGTCTTGTCACCAACCTCTTCTAGTCACATTGGAGACATGCATCCAATTTCTGCTAGTCATGCTAGGGGGAACCCATCAACTATTGCAAATCATGGTGGGAGAATTGATATTGTTGAGAAGCCTAGATGTATAGGACATAATCCGAAGTTCCCTTGTAAACTTTTCAAAGGATACCACCTTACTCATTTGTGCCCCGGTATTGTCTTGGAACGAAAAGCGTGGTCTTTCTCGAAAGTCCCTTCTAGTTCTGAGTCATTTTCAGTTTCCCAACATTCTAATCAATCTTTGGTTGACAAAGAGGTCATTCCAATTCCATATTCGGATGACACCACTCTTTTTTGGGGGTGATGCATCTCTTGACCATGTTGTCTCACATCCTATTCAACCAGTGGTTGAGGATGTGGTTTCATCGATGCAATATTCGACCAATCCCACTCTTCTCTTGGAGAGTGACAAGTCTAAGCAAGTGGTCTTGTCGATGCAGTCTTTGGTTGATCATACTCCTCTTTCAGGGACTGGTTTGTATTTTGATCGTTTCCTTAACATTTATAGTTCAATACCTTCTGAAAAAGGGGGCATTCCACTTTCCTAGAGTACGCTCCCTCCAAGTCCTAAGATGGTTTCCTTTGATTGGAATAATCTTGTACAGTATCACCTTCCTTCCTCTACACCCTTTCAGATAATGGTTTGAATTAATGAATTAGTAATTCTCCTAAGTATTGTAGATGAAGGATCATCTCCAAGTATTTTATCATCCTTGACTTGGAAAGATTTGGATTCTCCCAAGCTTGTGTCAACTACTAGTGAGTTGTTTCCTTTCAACAAAATACCTAGTCAATGTCTGGGGTTCTTCTTGAGTTTCCTATCACATTAGGTAGGAAGAATGTCCAAGTAGAATTATTAGTGGTGCGAGGCCCTGTAGAATTTAATGTGATTCTTGGGCATGAGTATGTGTATGCGATGAATGTTATGGTTTCTACACTCTTTCATGTGCTAAATTTCCCTTGTAATGAAAACATTGTCACTATTGATCAACTTTCATTTTATAATCACCATCCTCGCTTGCATTTATCTCAGGTTTCCCCTTTTTGCATTCCTTGTGTTCGAGTACTTCCCCTCCACGGGTGAATTATGTGATGTCCTATCCTCGTTGTCCAATTTCTCTTGAGAAGGATCATGTACAATTATTTTCTCCTTCTCGACATCAGGTCTTGAAAATTAATCAAGTGTTTTATCCAATGGGAGCATGGGATCCCTTCCCCCTATTGGCCCGAGTAATTTGGTGTTTCCTCTTGAGTCTGATATTTCTATTTGTAATACCTCGAGCCCTAGTATTTTTTATTTGTCGGGCCCCAGTTTCATGGATGTTGATTTTCCTTCAGATGAGGCCATCCTTGAAGCTATGATTTTGTATCTTCGACCTCCTCCTGAATTGGAATATTTATTGGTTGGTTACCAATGAAACCCTTGGCTTGCGCCTAGCAATGGGCTCTACCTAGAGAACTACTATACATAAGTTGCAAGGTTGTGCAGTCCTTTGTACATATTGTATTATTAGGGTTTCTTGTTTTCTAGTCTCGTATCCCTTAATACTTGTTTTGATCAGAGGTTTTTGTATTTGACTTATTAACTTTTGGGTGAGTGTTTTTGGTCTTATATACAGGACTTTGGAGACATTTTTCTTTAGTACCTTTCCATTATATTTCAATCTATTTTGATAGGTAATGATATTGAAACTAGCATAGAGGTTAGGTTTTACCCTCAATGCATTTTTATATTATTTGTTTCTTGATTCATTCAGCCTTAGGATCGATCCTACTGAGTTGCGATGAAGAACCTTATGTGTTGTTTAGAAGTGTCGTAATTCATGTGGTAGAGCCTACCTTCCATGGTTGTCCTATTTTAGAATCCATTTGTATTCTAGCACCTATGTTGCAAGATCTATGTTAGGCTTGGGAGTTCTATTTATCCCCGCCATGAGTTTTCATTTGAACTTCATGCTTCTTACTCACTCTTGTTATGGCTATTACCCGCGGGACTCCCTCCCTTACATGTTGCTCACAATGACATTATGGAGTCTATAGTTAAGCTCTTTTCAGACTCCTTAAAATTGAAAGTATTGTCGAGTGATATTGTTCCTTATACACTGATTAAATGGACCTGAAGGAGCATCTTACTAACATGATTTTACCCATTTTTCGGATTAGACAAGACTACCTACGAAAATGGTATACTCTAGTCTAAGGGATAGAAGAGTTCTCCTAAGCTGTGTTTTATACTTTTTCTGGCTCAGGGGACTAGATTTACGAAAAAGGACGATGGATTCCATAGTTAAGCTCTTTTGAAACTCCTTAAATATATAAATATAGTCAAGTGATGTTGTGTAACATACCCATGTTACCAATATTATCTGATACCAATTTGTACCATCCCCAACCATCTACTAGGGAATGCCACTTAAAACGTTATTGCTCTGATACCATTTATTAACATACCCAACCACCCAGGCCGCGAACATTGCATCAAAACTTCTCTTATCATCATATCTGATACCATATTACCAGCAATTCAACAAAAATTTATCTGAAACTAACTCTGATACAATTAAGACATAAAACTACACTCTGCAATACACAATTACATACATATTCATAACAAAATCTACATGCAACATCAACATCATAAAATCATGAAAGCCAATGTATAATAATTACTACAAAACATGATTAAACACACAAATTGTCACTTATATTTGAATAAATGACACCAATTGCATGCACACCTTCCACGTTCCTCCCATCCTTAGACCACATTGTTCATAAAAATCAACAGTGGGTCACCCCCAAGCTAGGGATAAACTCCACTTGGGTAAGCATTCCCAACTAGGATAAAATATCTCACTCAAAAGGAACTCAATCAGAGGTAACTCATTCATAGGTGAATCAATTACAGGAAATTCGGTCACAGATTCCATTTCACACTAATAGCCTACAATCTCTCATTACCCACATGCTTGTACCACCTGAGGAAGTGTTCCCCTTCTCTACTCAATAGTCCTTCGGCTTCCCCAGTTCCCTTCAAGGGCTTCAGAAACAGGTTGAACATGAAGTCTCAGAGCCCTGTCATTGTAGTTTGACACCTTGGGAAATAAGTCCCAGCAATTCTCTCACCTGGAGAGAATGCAAAGTCCGAGGGGCCTGAAAAACCGCCTCTCCAATCCAATAATCGACGATCCTGACAACCTTCCTCTTTAGTCTAATAACCCATATGGTTGAAAACCCACCTATTCAGTATAGATCTCCAAGCTAAGCCTTGTATAAGTATCTATGACAATAACCAACATAATTACTTGTCCCAGTAACAGTCAAGTTGATGACAACAATGGTCAGGTTCAACTCATGGTTTACTTATATGATAGAATATTCATGTCATGATCACAACTCGGTCACTACTCCCATACTAATCAAATGATAAACCAAGATGATAGATGAAAAGATACCAGAATGGACTAAGTCCAAACTATTTGAGTGCATGTTCCCAACTTGATATTTTTCTTGTTGAGAATTGTCTTCATTCCACATGTCCCTCTCCCTCAGACTTAGGATAAAATAATATATCTTTTCTTTATAATTTTAAGGAATATTAATATATTATTCCCCTAGGATTAAGCCCCCCTTTAACCCACCCCCCTTAACCTTATATAGTGGATTTATCCCCCCATACTCTTTTACATGGTTGTTCTACCGTAGTGATTTGTTTTCATTATATTAGCATCTAATTAAATTCACAATATCAGTATAGAAGTACTAATATTTTGCATCCAGGCTCACCATATTCAAAAACATAAATCTCACGTACTAAACCAGTGTGCATGGAACTTCTAGGCTGCACACAATATTCTTTAAGTGTGCCACCATCACGCACTTACACAGGTGCAAATTATAACATACTGTATATACAAAAGGCTTCTCTGACCTTCAAAACCTATGCACTAAGCCAGTGCACATTGAATCCAAGGTTGCACACCTTTTCCTTAAGTGTGCCATCCTTTCACACTTACACTTCTGCATGCTACATAAGTTAAGATGGTTCACTTTCCCTGCACAATTCTTGTGTACTTACAAAGGTTCACACCAAAACATTAAACTGTGTGTTGTTTCATTATACAATTGTGCGCACTCCTTTGGTGTGAGATTCTTGCACACTAACGTAATGCACACATAACCAAACCAACAAACGTGTTCCATCATCTCACCATATTATATGTAAATTACAGTTACAGTGATATTTATGTTTGGGGTTCATCCTAGGGGTATTACAATCCCCTCCCCTTATTTATGCACTTTCCTCAGTGCAGTATATACACATGCACAATCAAATTTTCAAATTTTTTCAAAAAGATGTGGGTATTTTTCCCGCATGGCATCCTCATGCTCCCAATTTTCATCCTTAGGGCCGTATTAATTCCATTGGACCTTTACTATCCCCATGTCTTGATTATGGAGATGTTTGATCTTCTGAACCAATATGTGCACTACATGCACTTGATAACTGCCTTCATGCTCCACCTGAATCACATTCCAATCAATGAAATGATTAGTATCATGAACATACTTTTTAATAAATGACACATGGAATACATTATGAATATGCATTGATGTAGGAAAGGCAATCATGTATTCCAAAGGCCCAATCCTTTCTAGGATTTCGAATGGCCCACAAAACCGTGCTGCCAACTTTGAACAATTTCCCAACTTAAGGGAACTTTTGTTGGCCTTTACTTTCAGAAACACATGATCACCCAAATTAAATTCCCTATGAGTTCTACCTTTATCAACATAGATTTTCTTCATGTCCTACACATCCTTTAAATTATTCTTTATCTTCATCATATCATCTTCCATTTCCCTGAGTAGTTATGGCCGAACTACTGCACAGTCTGTTGGGTTGTCCCAACTAACTGGTGTGTTGCATTGTTTGTCATAGAGTGGCTCAAATGGGATCATCTTTAGGGATGATTGGTACCCATTTTTGTAAGCAAACTCTACCAAATGTAGATAATCCTCCCATGTGGATGGTTTATCCATGACATACATTCTTAGAATATATTTTATTACTTTATTCACCCTTTATGTCTGCCCATATGACTCTGGATGATAAGTTGTGCTAAAATGCAGATTTGTTCCAAATCCCTTGAACAATCCTTTCCAAAAAATTTAGGTAAATTTTTTATCTTTGTTAGACACAATTGTCTTGGGCATTCCATGCAATCAATATATTTCTCTCAGGTAGATATGAGTTATGTTAGTTTCTTTTTGATTAATCCTTACTCTAATAAAATGGGAAGATTTTGTAAGCTTGTACACCACAACCATGATAGAATCATGTTTCTTGTTGGTTCTGGGTAACTTAGTGATAAAATCCATTGTTACCACTTCCCACTTCCACTAAGGAATGGGAAATGGTTGTAGAAAACTAATTGGGTGTCTATGCTCATCCTTGACCTTTTGACATGTCAAACATCTGGCAATAAACTCAACAACTTATTTCTTCATGCCTAGCCAATAATATTGGCTCTTGACAAATGCAATAGTTTTTTGGTAAAATGGGTGTCCAGCATAAGGTACATTATTCATTTCTCCCAATATCAGATTCTTCAATTTTCTTGAATTTGGCACTATTATCACATGAGGTTGTCAAGGGTCGTATGTGTTTGTTGTTAATACCTATGTCGATACCCTCGTCTCATATCTCTCTCTCTCTCTTCCCCACCATCAAGTTCTAGGATCTTTCCCTCTCACTTATAAAGTCATTTTCCCCCTTTGTTGATGACATGGTTTCCCTTGTTGTCTTTCCCAACCAAGTCACATCCAAAAGATTTTCTGTTTTTCTCAAAGAAGGATGAGCACTCATCATCATTTTGTCTCAAATTACTAGTTATTTTGTTGCCTGAGCCCACACCAAGTCATCCAAATCCTTTTTCACATAGGAAGCAACCATGGGCACAAGATGTAGCACTCAAAGCGGTCTATTGTGGGCTTGAGGCAAGAAGAATGGCAAGTTCAATTTTCAACGACGGAGATCCCAGGAGCATTTCATATCAATGGCTCTCAGTCTTTTGGAATGTCAAAGTTGCACAAGGTTTAAAGACCAGGTGGAAGCCCCGAAGTTGCATATCAAGCACCACGCGTCCTTCCAGATCGAAAAATCATGATTTACTTCGGGAGTTTGGGCTTTGGGAGTTTCGGATTCTCCACTCATGATTTCCTCCAAATTTATTTTTACTGAAGTTGCAGATCAAGCGCCACACATCCTTCCAAATCAGACAGTCATGATTTACTTCAGGAGTTTGGGCTTCAGGAGTTTCGGCTTCCCCACTCCCAATTTCCTCTGAAGTTCTTTGGCCCGAAGTTGTACATCAACCACCACGCATCCTTCTCCATCGGACAATCATGATTTACTTTGGGAATCTAGGCTTCAGAAGTTTTATCTTTTCCCCTCTCACTTTCATCTAGATTTCTTTCTCCCAAAGTTAAATATCAAGCACCACGCATCCTTCTCCATCGGACGGTCACGATTTACTTAGAGAATCTAGGCTTCGGGAGTTTTATCTTTTCCTGTCTCACTTTCATCCAGAGTGTTTTCTCTTGAAGTTAAAGATCAAGTGCCACGCATCCATTGGATGGTCATTATTTACTTCACGACTTTGGGGTTTCCCCTCTCATTTTCCTCCGGAGTACTTTCTCTCGGATTTGCAGATCAGGCGCCAAACATCCTTCAGAACGGACGGTCAATATTTACTTCGGGAATCTAGGCTTCGGTAGTTTCGTCTTCCCTGCTCTTGTTTTCCTCCGAAGTCGTTTCTCATGGAGTCCACAGATTCCTGCCACATGTCCTCCTCAGATCAATGGTCGTCGTTCACTTCAGAGCTCCAGATATACATGAAGACTTCCCCCGAGCTCTAAAGTGGCAAAGTACGTGGAAGTCGTCAGTTCATACATGTGTCTCTCTCATCAGTTATGACACCTAGAATCTAGTTGGTGCTGACACATGTCACTTCTCTTTTCATGACACATCATCATAGTGATGTCAGACCACCACGTCAGATCATCTTCCGAGAAGTGTTCTTGTTCAACACGAAAAGTAGCATCATCCCCAAGCGCGGTTAGAATGATCCTAAAGTAGGTAGGCAGATAAGATTTAGCGATGGTGCTAAATTTAGCAAGTACACCCAGATCACAGATTGTGACCAGATCAATGACCATGTTTCATTGCGGGGATGCAACATGCTCGAATGATAAAATTCTTGAGCGGTCCCGAAATTGAAACCATGGTATAGCGAAAGAGCTATGTGGCAGAAGGTGATGGATTGCGGTCTCAAAAGTGGTGTGGGTCCAAACCGCCTTCAATGACCTCGCAATCACATGCTTATAAAATGCCAAATCCAACAGCAGCATGTGGCCTCCCCCTAGGAATTAATCCTCATTGTGATCCCGAGAAAAATCATTTAATGAAAAAGGAGTGGTGGTTGAAACCTTGACTCACTCCATAAATAGAAAGCATGGAGGGTCTAACCAGGGAGACGGAATTGTCAGCCCAAGGTACCCTTATGGATGGTTTTTCTTACAGACCCATGTTTATCTGAGCATGCAGAGTCTGACAGAAGGATGCACGGATGTAAAGTCTTGAATGGGTGGTCAGATCACAGTCCTAGTAGTTGTGGACTAATCGAAGTATAGATGGAGCAGTTCAATATTTTGTGAAGGGTCGAATGGTTGAGCAAAGCTCCCTACTATGTAATTTTTAATGCCAAAACTGTTCTCTGGTTATGTATCAAACTTGATACTTTCTCATTAATAGAAGCCAACTTCTTTTATCTCTTCGTTTGAACTGTGTTGAAACACTCGAGCATGGAGGATCCAGTCAAGGGTTGTGGTTCTATTGTAATGCAGGTTTGATTATAGTATTGATGTGACCAGTTTTAGTCAGCTTCTTTGTTATCTTATCTCCTCTTATGCTGAAAGGCTCGAGCATGGAGGATCCAGTCGAGTTGTGGTAGTTTCATGGTAATGTAGGTTTGATTATTATGTTGTTGTGACATATTTCAGTGTTTGAAACTTAAGTTCAAGAGTTCTCTTCAGCCTAAGTTTTTTTCACCAAGTTGCTTAAAGGTTGGATGCTCATAGCATTCTTATTCACCTCTCTCACTAATTCTTCCTTCTTCTCACCCTTAAACTCAAATAACTGACTGAAGTTAATGAGGACCCCACTTCCCTGCGCATTGCTTGTCCAATTTCTATGTTAAAATCATTCTTGTAATGAGTTTTGTCTATCTGTCCTCCACTCATAAAACTAACATCCACCAAACATTCTGATGGGTACTAGGCTTATCCTCTTGCAATCTAAGGGTAACTCTTAGTGCTAACAGGAACATAAATTCTTCCTCTGTATCTGATAATTTCATCATAACCCATCTTATAGTCTTCAACTTTCTGTTGTAGATTTCCTTGTTGAAGTTTTTCCCTTAACTCCATACATTTATGATCTGATTTTGAAGTTCCTAGAATTATTTCTTTCAAGTATGATTGTTACATGAAAATGGTTTTAGAATTCATCTCATGCACTCTCCTACTGAGTGCATCAACCACTTTTTTCTCTTTACCTTTGATATGCTTTATGTCAAAGTCAAATTCACTGATCAAATCTAACCATTTGCTTTGTCTAGCATTCAGAGTTGGTTGTTCAAACAAGTATTTTAGACCACTATGGTCTATCCTCAACTCAAGTATTTTCCTCATGATGTAGTGCCTCCACATATTCAAGGAATGCACTATGTCTTCCAAATCCAAATCATGAGTTGCATAATGTCTTTCATGCTCATTCAACTTCCTTGATTCATAACACACCATATACCCATTTTAACTAAAGACTCCACCAAGTCCTTATTTAAATGCATCAATGGATACTACTAAATATTGATTTGGATTAGAAATCCTCAGTATGGGAGCACTTGTTAAGAAATTCTTCAAGTGTTAGAAACTTCCTTCACAATTTTGTGTCCACTCAAACTTCAAACCTTTCTTCCGCAAAGAAGTAATTGGGCGTGCAATCTTTTATAACCCCTCAAAAAATCTCTTTTAGTAACCTGCAAGTCCCATGAATGGCCTCACTTCTGAGACATTCCTTGGTTTTGGCCATCCTTTAACGACCTTTATCTTTTCTGGATCCACTACTATTCCTTCCTCTGAAATAATATGGCCCAAGTAATGTATTTGATTTTGATAAAATGAGCACTTGCTCAACTTGGAATACACTTGATTCTCCCTCAATACCTATAACACCATACTCAAGTGTTTTTCATTCTCTTCTTGAGACTTAGAGTATATCGACATATCATCCAACAAGACAATGAAAAACTTGTCCAAATAATTCCCGAATACACCATTCATGAGACACATGAAGACATCTAGTGAATTTGTTAACCCAAAAGGAACCACTGTAAACTCATAATGGCCATACCTTGTTCTTAAAGAAGTATTTTTGATGTCTTCTTCTTTAATTATTACCTAATGATAGCCTGACCTGAAATCAATCTTGAGAATATTTTTGCATCTTTGAACTCATCAAATAGGTCATCTATTCTTGGAAAACAATAATTGTTCTTCACAGTTACTTTTTTCAACTGTCTAAAGTCAATAGAAAGTCTCAAAGTTCCATCCTTTTTATTTACAAAAAATACTCAGGCACCCCAAGGTGACACACTTGGGTGTATATACCCCTTCTTCAAAAGCTCTTCTAGTTGCATTTTCAATTCCTTCAGTTCAGGTGTACTCATCCTGTAAGGAGTCTTAGATACTAGACCTTCTCCAGGCAACAAGTTGATGGATAATTCGATATCTCTTTTACGTGGAAATCCTAGTATTTCCCTAAATACATCTTCAAATTCTTTCAGTACTGCACGGTATTCAATATTTGACACCTTATTCTTAGGTCTCTCTTCCATATGCACGAAAAATATTTGACACCCTTTCCTGTAACTTTTCTTCAGCTGTAAGGATGAAATTTATCTGACAGATACTGCTCTAGGAATTCCTTGTATTGTCCTTAATTTTCCTTTCTCATCCAAGAAAGTGAATTCCTTGTTATTAAAATCTAGGACAACATGATGTTGGTCTAACCAATCCATGATAATTAGGAAGTCATAGGAACCTAAAGGTATGATGTTCATATATGTGTTGGTGTTCAGTCCATTCATGATAATTGGACATGCTTTGACCATATCATTAATATTTCTTTTATCTTTTGTAGCTAGCTGCACCATCCAAGGTTTTCCAAGCTCGCTTCTTGGAAAATGAAAACTTTCCACCATCTTAGGATCTAGATAACTATGACTAGCTCTTGAATCAATTAAAATAAAAATGGGTTGATTATTGATCTTACCTTCTACTTCAATCATGTGTGATTTAAAATTATCTTTCTTGTTGTCCAATGCTACATAGATCTTACGTACACTTATGCCCATGTCCTCCACTTTTTCATCTTGGTGTGCATTGTGAATAGACCTCAATATTTCACTCTTGTGATGGAAATCTCTATACATATGATCTCATTTACAACCCCAAAATTGAATAGGTAGTTTCCTTGGCCTTTTCTATAATGACTCTGTCATTCTGGATTCTTTATAAGTTGGTTGCTCATGATTGTTATTTCTAAAGAATGGTGGCTTAGTTCCCTTCTTCCTCTGTTCCATATTGCTTTTCTTCTTGTCTTCCCAAGATTTTTGGTAAGATGCTTTCCCTTTTTGTTGATCATAAAGGAACTTAGACCTTCTTGTTGTTTCCTCTAATGTTTTGGGGTCATCATATTGTATTATGTCATTGATAAATGATGGCATCCCACTCAAATATATCTAAATATTAACTTTCTCATATTGGATGAAGGAAACATATTTCAACAGTTCTAAAAGCCTTCTTTCTCACTCATCTATTGTCATACTCCCAAGATTGAGTTCAAAGAAATATTTCATTTTCTTGTCATAGTATCTCTTAGTTAAGTATTTCCTTTGAAAACATCTTTTAAATTCTCTCGATGTCACCTTATTCTCATCAATGTGTTGTAACTTCACATATTGGTCCCACCACATTGTTGTTTTTCCCTTGAGCTGATAAATAACAATTCTACCTTCTTCCTGTAAAGAGTAATTATCAAACCGAAAATACTTTATAATGTTTATAAGCCATGTTTCTTCATCCTCGTCCTTCTTATGTTCACCATCAAAAGTAGGAGGCTTGATTTTGTTGATTTCCCTCTGATGTTCATCCACACCAAACCTCTTCCTAGTTTTCGTGACAGGGCTTGAGATATTGCACGTCTACTAGTTGAATTCCTTGGAGAGTGATGGTGTTTCCTGCCAACACTTTTGTTGTGAATTGTTCTTCCCCTCTTATCATGATACTTATGGCTCCCTGATCTACTTGACTCAGGTTTATTATCCATCTTCTTCTCTATTTTTTCTAAGATCTGCATCAACTTGATGTTAAAGTCTTCATGTTGCTCCTTGGATTTCACAAGCCTCTCATTATCAACTTTATGACTCAGGACATCCCTTTGCAAACATTTTATGGTTTCTACCAAGTTCATGCTTTCTTCCTTACCTTCTCCATGCCCATGTGAATTTGTACCTTAATTATCCATATGAACATACATCCCTTTGATCTCTTCTTCATGGATGAAAACCTCCTATGCATATTCCATGATTCTAAAATTGTTTTGATCCTATTCTGGTCTAATTGCTATTAACTCTGGAAAATGTGCAGCCAACAAAAGTTTTTAGGCTAAACAATTTAGCAAATCATGAAATGATGTACAATTATGTTTTCATACAACGTCATAATTCTTCCTATGATTTCTTGCGAATATTGACTACCCAATTGACCTTCTGAGCACTACTTCTCAATTATTAACATGCACCATTTTTACACACTCACCGCTAAAATGGAGCACATATGCCACACACCACTACGTAGTAGTGCATACCCCACGCACCAATACTCTGTTGAGAACAACCTTTTTTCCATGCACTGATACTTTGTCATGCATCAATATCTACTAAATACATCATTTGTTTCACGAAACAATATTTTGCACACATGGAAATCACTATACTACATAATACCAAGGTTTAGTGTGTTCACACTGTGCAACAATAATCCATGCACACCATTATTTTGTTGCGTTCCATTACTCTACTTGGCACTCTTTGGTGTCGCGGATAGATATTTTGCACATATTGTTATCTTCACGCCACACGCCAATAAGTATTCCTTCATGCGCCATGAAAATTCAACATGCATGCACACCATACCAATGTTACGCATGCACCAACAAATTGAACTGTGGTCTACCAACATATCAAGCATACACCTTGCGCACCAAATTATTAATCGTGCACAACAATCCTTGTAACCTGTGATGCCAAACTTTAGTGCATTTTATCGTGAATATATATTCTATGAATGCCACCCATTATACATGGTGCAATGCTACACTTTAGTGCACATACCCTGTGCACCCTTATTTTCTGCATAATGCCAAATGTTCAATGCAAACACCTTTGCAACATTATTTCTCCACACCATTGACTCCACACAGTGAAGTACTCAATTTTAATGCGCACTCCTATGCACTTTGATCTTTTTTCTCATAATTACTACTTAGCGTGCACACTATTCTCGATACTTAACTGATTTTCCATATATTTTGATGTAGAAATTGGGTCTTTTTCTCAATTTCACTCAAGTGCTTCAAATTTCCATCATGGATGCACTGTAACTGAAAATTTGGCCACTCCTGAATTCAATTCTCTATGAAAATATGCTTCGACATGATGTTAACTCGTCCCATCTAGGCTCAGTGTTGAAAATTGGGCTCTAATACCAATTTGTAACATACCCATGTTACCGATCTTATTTGATACCCATTTGTAACATCCCCAACCATTTGTTGAGCAATGCCACTTAAAAATTTCTTACTCTAATATCATTTAGTAA
The DNA here is from genome assembly GCA_010110895.2 of Picea sitchensis. Taxonomy (NCBI): domain Eukaryota; kingdom Viridiplantae; phylum Streptophyta; class Pinopsida; order Pinales; family Pinaceae; genus Picea; species Picea sitchensis. The sequence goes on along the minus strand of SNQJ01S0004585.1, from coordinate 187,297 downwards.
CATACCCGACCACCCAGGACGAATACATTCCATCAAAACTTCTCTTGTCATCAACTCTAATACCATATTACCAACAATTCAACCAAAATTTCTCTAAAATTGACTTGGATACAATTAAGACATAAAACTACACTCTGCAATACATAGTTACATACATATTCATAACAAAATATATATGCAACATCAACAACATAAACTCATGAAAGACAATGTATAATAATTACTACAAAACATTATTAAACACACAAATTGACACTTATATTTGAATAAATTACACCAACTACATACAGACCTTCCATGTTCCTCCCATCCTTAGACCACAATGTTCATAAAACTCAATAGTGGGTCACCCCAGATCTGGGGCTAAAATCCACTTGGGTAAGGGTTCCCAACCAGGATAAAGTCTCTCACTCAACATGAACTCAGTCACAGGTAACGAAGTTATAGGTGACTCAATTATAGTAAATTTCGTCACAGATTCCAATTCACACTGATATCCTACAATCTTTCATTCCCCACATGTCTAGCCCGCCCCAGGAAGTGTTCCCCTTCTCTACTCAACAGTCCTTCGGCTTCCCTAGTTCCCTTCCAGGGATTCAACAATAGGATGCACATGAAGTCTTAGAGATCTGTCGCTGCAGTTTGGCACCTCATGAAATAAGTCCCAACAATTCTCTCACCTTGAGAGAATGCAAATTCCCACAGGCCTAAAAACCCACCTATTCAGTCCAATAACCCACGGGCATAACAACTTGCCTCTTTAGTTTAATAACCCATGGGCTTGAAAACCCTCCTCTTTAGTCTAACTCTCCAAACTAAGTCGTGTATAGGTATCTGTGATAGTAATCAGAAGAATTAATCATATCAATGACAATCGGTTTCATGATCATATCTCAGTCACTTCCCCCATAATGATTGAATGATCAACCAAGATGATATATGAAAATACATCTGAATGGGCTAAGTCCAAACTATTTGACTACATGTTCCCAACTTAACAATTGTCATTTTGAGAATTTTCTTGAGTCCACATGTCACTCTCCATTAGACTTAGGATAAAATAATATATCCTTGCTTTATTCTTTTAAGGAATATTAATATAATATTCCCATGGGTTTAAGCCCCCCTTTTGTTGCATTATGTTGTCATTGTTGTCAAAGGATTGATGTCAAAGAGTGGATGTCAAGAATTGTCATTGTGTCATTGATTTATTGATTGTTGGATCATATGGTCATAGATGTAATTGATGTCTGAGGGATAATGTCATGAGGTGTCATAGTGATGTGTTGTCATGGGTTAATGCTCTAGATGGATTGATGTATAGATGGGATGATGTAAAGGTTGACTTATGTTGTCTTATCTTGGTTTATAGGAAGTACCAAATGGATGAAATCCAAAGTGGTCCCCTTATGGTGAAATCCCTCATGGGAATACGCTTTTTGAAGTCCAAATGTTTAAGTGGTTGAGTCATCCTAGATGTGTGGTTAAGGAACCCAAGGTTGATTGTGGATTAATTTAATGAATATCAATGAATTTGTAAGTGATACTATTCTAGATGGATAGTGTTTGCCATGCCATTTTTGATGATATGTGTAACGTCACATAAATCCTCAAAGTTAGAGATTTATGGCCATGTGAAGTTGGAGAAACCTCATGTGTTGTTTAGAATCCCCTAGAAAGTAAAAAAAGTCAAATTATTCTAGAAGCTCCTAGAAGAAATTTGGCTAGTGAAAGTGGTTAGTCATGGGTTAAGTGGTTGCAAAAGAAAAACAATTAAAAATAAATTAGTTGAAACTAGAAGTGGAGAATTTACTACTTGTAGTAAAGTGGGTTAGAAGTGGAACAAGTGGGTTAGAAGTGGACAAAGTGGTTAGAAGTGGGTTAGCCCCAAAAGAAGGAAGTTGGTTGAAGTTGGTTAGATGATAAACCTTAGAGGAAGCTACTTGGATAAGTATAAATAAGAGATCAAGAATCTCTTATGAGTGTGAATCTCTTGACCATATTGAATATCTATTATTGATGAAATATTCATTGCATGTACTCATGGATGCATTCGAATTTCTGTAATTCTGAGGTATTGACAACCAAAGTTTCATAGCTTTAGAAATACTGAAAAACCCTAGTTTATGAGATGTATGCAGGATAACAATATAATATGGTGCATACATACGAAGTCTGGAAGTATAATAGGGTGCACACATGAGGGAAAAGCCATAAAATCTTGAGCAAGTGTTTGTGCTAGGTTCTTGAAGTCTGAAGCAAGTTCTCAAAATAGTGGTTTACTGGTTCATATATGCTACAAAAGATATGGTATGGTAATATGTTGTCTTCATGCTTAGATTTTCTCATGGTATGGTGAATGTTTGAGGAATTCCTTGTATGGTTGTATTGATGTCTAAATATAGTAGTTGGTTGGTTGAGTAATTTAGATCTGTCCTAATTGAGGACTATCTATAATTTGTGATGGTGTATGGTTGAGGAGCATGCATAGGGTGTTGCATGGAATATATATGTTTGTTATTGGTTATGGTACATATTGGGTAGTGAAAGGCAGAGTGTGGTGATAGATCAAAAGTGGATATGACAGAGGCAGAAAGGGTCTGAAGTGCTTGAAGGTTGAAGTTTCATAAACCCTAGTTTTTGAAGGTGTACGAAGGTTGACAGTGGGAAAAGATGTGTACATACACATGCTGCAGTATAGGTAGGTGACATACATATGCGGGATGTAATATAAATAGGTCACGTACCTATTGACAGATTGATATATCTTTACAATATGAGTCTTGTACTTGAGGATTGATTCCTCTTCTCAGTTGGTTGTTGAGATTTGAAGGTTGAGTCTTGGATTGAGAATTGGTGCTCTTGTGGAGTTGTTTCTCTTTTCAGTTGATACTGATAAACCCCAAGGATTGTAGTCTGTAATACAAAAGAAACTTATACATATACCTTTTGTTCCTTGTGTTATTTATGGTGATGGTTTATTGATGATGTTTGTTTCTGAGATATGATTACATTATAAATTGAATTAATGAATAATGATTAAGTGGTGATTGCTAACAAAGGTGTGTTGTAAATAATTTGTTAAAATACCCCTACACCGATTCACCCTCCCTCTTAGTGTGGTCGGTGTGTCCAACAATTGGTATTAGAGAACGCCTTCATCATAATCCTTACAAGATTGAAGGAGATCCATCGACACAAAAATGGATAAACATGAAGATGAAGTTCTTCTCTTGGATGAGACAAATTACTCGGCATGGACAATAGAAATGAAATGGTTCTTTTAAGGAAAAAGGAAAAGGTATTTGGAATATAGCTATTGGTGGATCAATTCTGTTGAAGAATAAGTCAAAGTTTGTATCACAACAGGAAGCAAAGAAGAATGATGCATTATCTCTCAAGACCATTTTCAATGGACTCTCAAGTTTTTTCAAACAAAGCATAGGAGAATGTACTTCTGCCAAGGATCTATGGTTGAATCTAGAGAAGGTATACCAAGATAAATAAGACAATCCCATCAAGGAAAATGAAGGTAAAGACTCTCCAAAATATTTTGATTACAATACTCCTAGTGAATTTGAATGTTCTCTTACAAAAGAAGAAGAATATATATAAGAAGTTTGTATATAATTCGCAAATGATGATGAAGAAGATTTTTTGAAACTTAAAGATAAACGTTTTTCTAAGTTGGATGATGTTAGGCATGAAATAGCAAATAGTTCAAATTCTTTTGAGTATATTGAAAAATACACTAAAGAAATCCTAGAAAAGTACCCTATTCATACCATGGCACTAAAGAAAATACTCATGAAGCAAGAATAAGAGATCAAGAAACTAAAGAATGGTCTAACTACTCAAGTAGAAGAAAAGAAGAAGGTAGATGATGAACTTAGAAAAATCCTTGAAGATATTAAAATCAATATAAATTTAAGGACTCAACTTGAAGAAGCCAAAAGGGTATAAGAACTATTAAAGAATCAAGTAAACAAAAAGGAAGAGTCATTCCAAAAGTTGGAAGTTGAAGTTGTTGATCTCATAAAGAAAGAAGAGAATTTAAATCCTCATATCAAGTTCACGAACAATTCAACAATATTGAATGAAATCTTGGATAGTCAAAGATAACCAAATGATAAATCGGTCTTGGATACAACAAAGAAAATGATAAATCAGGTCTTGGATACAACAAGGAAGCTACATGCCTTGAAGAAAGCACTTCTAAGAAGCATGAGGTAAGCCTTTCTTTCTCAAAAGGTGGAAGCAAAGTTGCAAGTCAAGTACCTACACAAAGAAAGGAAACTTTCAAAAGAACAAAGAAAGGAAGACATCAAGAATCCATCTTTACACCCCAAAGAAAATTCAGAAGAGAAACACCTTCAAGGAGGACACCAAAGGAAAGGTATGAAAATGTTTTTCATGGTCACTACATGTCATGTAATGAATACAGTCACAAAGATTTGGATTGCAAAAAATATGCAAGGAAAGATGTTGGAAGGTTTCATAACACCCTAAGGTGTTGGATATGTAATCAAGTAGGACACATTGCTACTCATTTTCATACCATGAGATGGTACAACTACAATGGGTTTGGATACAAATCCTAGGATTTTTGGAACATAGGAAGATAGTCCATGAGGAGTGATTCATATAGCATGGAAAGAAGAACATGTGAAACTAGGAAGGAAGACAATGTTTAGAACATGGACGCTCAGTGCTAAAGTTCTAAGAAGTTGGGACACCTTCAGAAGTGGATGAAGAAGAATGAACAACCAAAATAGAATAGAACCCATGAGGCAAGCTCAATATTGACATTTTCTAAAGCATATGTGGGATCATGTGGAAGAAGTCATGTACATACGTGAGGTGACCTATAGAAAGGTCGTGTACATACATGAGATTTCTATGGAACATGTCTCTTACATGTGGTAACATGATTGGAAAAGAAGGCTATGTAGATGAGTTGTAACATGATTTGATGATATAACTCTTTTTTGTAGGGTTTAACATGGTTTTTTCTAGGTTTTCATGATTATATTCTTGCATATATGTATGTATGGTGATGACATATGGTTGAGTATTGAAGCATATACTTGATGCCTATCCTGAATGCATGATACTAACTCTAGAGTATGGATTGAGGAATTTTCTGTTGAGAAACAACGTTGGTTATGAAAATGAAGTTATGGCACTTTGGTTATAAGATATATCATGATGATGTGATGCTAGATAGAGATATCATTGATCTATTGAGGCACACTTTTTGTACATGTTTAAAGATTCTATTAGATGCTTAGTATTTGATGTAGTGAATGGTGTTTGAGGAAGATATGTTATGGTGCATGGATGGTAAATATGTGAGCTCCATTGATATATATTGTGATGTATTGTTAGAGACATATTTGTTGGATTTATTTGGTGCATGCATTTGGCATGTGGTTGTTCTACATATTGGGACATGTAGTTGATGATTTGATCAGGTGATTATTTTTTACATCATTGATGAGTCATATCTTGATCTATAGTTGATTCATGGTTGGTACATACTTGGTACATTGGTTAAGGAAATTGCTAGTAGCATGATTGGCACATGGTTTATGGTTGATATGGCATACATATATTTGAACACATCTTGACTCTGGATCATCTTGCTGAAGTTTGGTGCATTATTGATGCACATGATATGGTGGAGGAAATAATACATGTTTGGTGTATGGTTGATGCACTTGTAGATGGTATATGATTGTGGGTGATAGTACTTGGTTAAAATACATCATTGGTATTACTTGTTTAGCATATACTTTGATACATGATGTATGGGATATTTGAGACACTTGTTGTAGTGCTTGGTTGGTACATTATTTGGTGCTTGATGGTTGAGATAAATATCTTAACACATGGTTTGTGGCACTTGGTTTATGATAGAGGCATATCATATGTGATATGAAACTTGGTTGAGGAACATGGTTGACATGTTGAAGATGTTATTGGTACATTTATAAACGCACTTGTTGATGATCCTGATATATGCTTGGTATAAGTTTTGGGACATATTCTTGGAATACATACTTCAATGATGAGATCTTATTGTATGGTGTTGATGTTCATGGTTCACACAAGGTGTGGAATAGGATGTACATGGTTGATGTTTTTTTCATGATCCTCTATTCACTTTTGAAATATATTTTTTATTCATGAAGTATGGTATGACATGTGTTTGATGCATGGACAAGTCCAAGGATCATCATAGGAAGATAACATAATTCTTGATCAGTTGATCTATGTTCTGGTTTGAGTAGTAGAACTTGTAGCAAAAGCATATTGAAGGAGTAAAATATTGCTCATCTTGCAGAGAAGATAAGGGGAGACATACCCATAGGGGGAGTTATTCCTCTTCCCTTGATTGGTTGCAGCAACATGATTTTAGGAGGAGAGATTCATCATATGCAGGATAGAGAGTTAGATGCTTGGAGAGAGAGCACAGAGGCATGTTTCCAGAGGGAGAAATGGTCACAGGGGGAGAATGAGCGATATGTATTCAACATTTCATCAGAGTGATATCCCATGTTCAAAATGGGAGAGATTATTCATAGGAAGCTCAAATTCATCCAAACAGGGGGATAAACCATTTCTATATGGATAATGTTCGTCATGCCATTTTCAGTGATATGTGGAACATCACATAACTCCTCATGATTATATATTTATTTCCATGTGAATTTGGAGAACCCTCTTGTGTTGTCTAGAATCCCCTATAAGGTCAAAGTAGTCAAATTATTCTAGAAGCGCCTAGAAGAAAGTTGACTAGTCAAAGTGGTTAGTCATGGGTTAAGTGGTTTCAACAAGAAAACAATTAAAAATAAATTAGTTGCAACTATAAGTGGATAATTTAATATTTGTATCAAAGTGGGTTAGAAGTGGGTTAGCCCCAAAATAAGGAAATTGGTTGAAGTTGGTTAGATGATAAACCCTAGAGAAAGCTACTTGGAGAAGTATAAATACGAGACCAAGAATCTCTTATGAGTGTGAATATATTGAGAATATTGAAGATCTATTATTAATGAAAGATTCATTACAAGTACTCATGGATGCATCAGAATTTTTGTAAGTCTAAGGTATTGAAGACAAAAGTTTCAAAGTTTTAGAAATATTGAAAAACCCTAGTTTCTGATATGTATGTGGGATAATAGTATAATAGGGTGAGTACGTACATGGTATGATAGTATAATAGGGCGCGTACATGAGGGAAAATCCATAAAATCTTGAGAAAGTTCTAGTGCAAGGTTTCTGAAGTTTGAAGCAAGTTCCCAAAACAATGGTATACTAGTTCATATCTACTACATAAGATATGGTATGGTTATATGTTGTCTTCATGCTTATATTTGATCATGGAATGATGAATGCTTGATACAGGTGGATATCGGTGGCCACCCACCTCTTCTGACTGGCTCAAAACAATTTTCTAGCAATTTTGGCAATTTACTATTTTTAGCAGGTTTTAACTTCTGAGGCCATTTTGAGGGCCTAAATGAAGGTTTTTTTAGATTGAGGTTCTCAATGATAGTTGAAGGAATTATTGAGCCCCCAAAATGAATCTCCTTGATGAAACCTTTCCAACGAGATATCATACTCCTAAAATGGAGATTGTATGCAAAAGTTACGACCCCGGGAAGTTGATGTACTAACTTACCCAAACGGGGCCCACATGATTTTTGGCGCTTCATATCCTAGAGTTAGGTTTTTGGATGTCTAGGGTTTTTGGCATTCCTTTTTATTGAAAAAATGCCTTCATATCCTCATTTTAATCATCTTCTTATGAATGAGTGCAGCCGTCACATCTCTTCTCAGAGATAAGCCACCACCATTTTAGCGAGTTTTTCACTCTGTATTTTTACAGTCTCTGTACATTTTTTTGATTAATAGAAATCGTGTATTACTATATATCTGTGTTTATGGTTGCATCTCTGATACATTTCTGTTATATTATTGAATATCTATGATATCTTTGTGCATTTATTTCTTATATCTCCGTTCTCATTTCGTGCCGAAAATAATCCGGATCAATGCTTGAGGCATTCCTTGTATGATTGTATTGATGTCTAAATATGGTAGTTGGTTGGTTGAGTAGTTCATATATGTTCTCATTGAGGAATATCTATAATTTTTTATGGTGTATGGTTGAGGAGCATGCATAGTTTGTTGGATGGCATAAATATGTTTGTTATTGGTTATGGTACATATCAGGTAATGAAAGGTAGAGTGCAGTGACATATTAGAAGTGGATATAATAGAGGCATAAAGGGTCTGAAGTGATAGAAGGTTGAAGTTTTAGAAACCCTAGTTTATGAAGGTGTACACAAGATGACATTGGGAAAGGACACGTACATACATGTGATGCATTATAGGCAGGTTGCATACATATGTGGGCTATAATATAAACAGGTCATGTACACGTTGATAGATTGGTATCTATTTGCAAGCTATGTCTTGCAATTGAGGATTTTTTCCTCTTCTCAGTTGGTGCTGAGATTTGTAGTATGAGTCTTTCATTGAGAGTTGGTTTTCTTGTGGAGTTGTTTCTCTTTTCAGTTGATGCTGATAAACCCCAAGGATTGTAGTCCATAATACAAAAGAAACTTATACATATATCTTGTGTGCCTTGTGTTATTTATGGTGACAGTTTATTGATGATGTTTGTTGTTGAGATATTATTACATTATAAATGAAAGTAATGAATAATGAGTAAGTGGTGATTGCTAAGAAAGATGTGTTGTAAATAATTTATGAAAATACCCCTACACTGATTCACCCCCCACCTCTTAGTGTGGTCGGTGTGTCCAACACCTTTAACCCAACCCCCTTAACTTCAACCAGTGGAGGAAGCCCCCCATACTCTTTTATGTGGTCGGTCTTCTGCAATGATGTGTTTTCATTATATTAGCATCTGATTACATTTACAATCTTAGTACAGAACTACTAATCTTTTGCATCTAGGCTCACCAGCCTCAAAAACATAAAGCTAACGTACTAAACTAGTGTGCGTGGAACTTCTAGGTTGTGTGCACTCTTCTTTCAATGTGCCACCCTCGTTCACTTACATAGGTGCACATTACAACATATTTCATATACAAAAGGCTTATTTGACCTTCAAAACCTACACACTAAGCCATTGTGCTCTAAATCCAGGGTTCCGTGCCTTTTCCTTTAGTGTGCCATCCTTTTTGTTGGATTACCGAGAGGGGAGGTAAATTAGTGATGAGAAATTTATACCACTTATTAATCCTTTTAACCACAATGTATATTCCTTTAACTTATTTAACAATGTTCATAAGTTCATCAGTAATGTGTTATTATGTCATATAACATTAACATCCATCAATGCATAATAAACAATAATAGACACATCCACACAATGCACAGTACATTAGTATTTTATGTGGAAACCCAATGCGGGATAAAACCACAAAATGCTTTTCTTATATGTCTTTAAGAATTACATTCAAGGAAGCACCAACTTCCAATTTTCCAGCTTCAACTAGAAGGAGGCTCCAACCCCCTATATTTTCAAGCTACAACCAGAGGGAAGCTCCAACTACCCAATTCTTTGGCTATGACCCCCTATGTTTTCCATATACAACCGAAAGGTGGCTAAACCACCTATCTGTGCCCTGTCCTTCCACCCTAGACTATAAGTAAGATGATGAAACCACTACCACACTGTCACTATGATATATACCACTATAAACATGTACAAATCTATGTCAATAATGTGTATCCAACCTGTACCACTTTCCTATAAACAACCTGTACATGTACCCTTCCTGTACCAACAAAATCCAACAAGTATGTGACCTGCATATGTTGCATCTCGTGTATGTATGTGACATATCTGTACTGTAGCCCACATATGTATGTGGCCTGTCTATATTACAACCTGCATATTCCTTTTGAAACAAGGGTTCTCACCTTCCTGAATAACTTTGACCCTTTTCTACCTCTGTCACATCAACCTACAACTTGTACCAACTTGTACCAATCAAGTTGTACTATCAACCATGTACATCAATCACTCACACAACCTGTACCATCACAAGTGCATCAGCTATGCACATCACAATACCTCATAACCATCACCAAGATCAATATGTTCTTTTACTAATATTTCAAGATGTCTATGCCAAATCATCCATATACCATGTGTTAACAATACTACTAGTAAGTTCCTCTAAACATGTACCAATCATGTATCAACAAGTCAAACTATGACTCATAAAGATGTACCAACATTACCATACCATACAAATCATGTATTTTCCAACTCATCAACTATATGTCTCAACATGTATCTCAACCTTATACCAAATATATATACCAATATAACCAACAAAAGTCCTCTATCAATACATCACACAATCCATGATCCAAATAAAATAAAGCCTTACATCAAACCATGTGCCAAAACCTCATTTTTATGTAGCCTCAAGTGTGTACAAATCATATATCAAGGACAATAACAAAAGTCTTTGACAATCTACCATAATATATACTAATAACACTCACACATGTACCATCCATGTACTACACCAAATATGTCTCAAAATAACCAACAACTTCACTATCACTTCACAACCAAAAACCCTCAACCATGTACTAAGAAATATTAGCTATATCTCAACACTTGAACCAAAAAGATATACCAATGAATAATATCAAATATACCAGAACTGTACATCTGTAGATATGACTTATATAGTAGGCTCCATACAACCAATAACCTATCTAGGGTAAATCCTCAAACCCCCATAACCATTTCTCATGTAGACAAAAAAATCCAACTACTCATAGAAATAAGACATACCTTTTGAACCAATAGATAGATATGATATACCTAATCACTGTAGAACTTCCTGGGAGCTGTCTTTCAAACTCTAGAGATCTGACATCTTCATATTCTCAAGTTTTTAAGGATTTATTCTCATGTAAGAACCCTATTATATTGTTATCACGTGTATATACGCACCCTATTATACTATTAGAACACGTATGTATTCACCCTATTATATTGTTATCTTGTGTACATATCATAAACTAGGGTTTTTCAGTATTTCTGAAAATTTCGTCGTGAATTCTCTTTCACTTCCTCAATATTGCGTAACTTGATGTATCAATGTGTACCTTCAATAAAAAATTTACAAAATAGATATTCAATGATATTCAATAAGTTCTAATAGGAGATACTTTCTCTCTTATTTATACTTTTATGTAGCTTCCTCAATGGGTTACCTTCTAACCAACTTAACCCAACTTCCTTCTTTTTAGGGATAACCCACTTCTAACCACTTATCCACTTCCAACCACTTTATCCAAAAATAGTAATCTCTCCACTTCTAGTTGCAACTAACGTTATTATTTAATTAATTTCTTTTGCAACCACTTTGAATTATCCATAAATAATAAACTCACCACTTCTTGTGGCAACCACTTTATTATTTAAATAAATTTTCTTTGCAACCACTTGACTACATTATTATTTAAATAATTTCTCTTTACTCACAACTACTTGTTGCAACTAATTTGTTTTTAATTATTTTCTTAATGCAACAACTATACCCATGTCGGCTATGTTAACTATACCCATGATCAACTTCTAGTTACCATCAATTTGACTAGTACACTTCTTCTAGGAGCTTCTATAACAATTGACTTCTTTGACCTTCTAAGGGCTTCTAGATAAATCATGAGGGTTCTTCAAATTCACTAAGCCATATCTCCTCAACTGTGAGGAACTATGTGGCATTCCACATATCACCAGAAATGGCACGACATGTATTATCCATATATAATAGTATTTCCTGCAAATATAATGAACTTTGTACCATTATTCCTCAAACAAAATCAGGTCCCTGACCCATACCTTTGTGCTACCAAAATTTGCTATCGAACTTATCCAAGGGTTGACATCAATTACTAAGGGTTGACATCAATCTAAAATATCACTCTTCAAGGGTTGAAATCAATGAAAACCAATAATCCAAACCAACTATCCATCAACATAAGCCAACTCTCTGACACTTTCTCACTTACACGTGTGCGCGTTGCATACGTTAAGTTGTTTCATTTTCAGTGCATCATTCTTGTGTACTTACACAGGTGCACACAAAAAAATTAAACTGCATGCTTTGTCATTATACAAATGCGCACACCCCTTTGGTGTGATATTATGATGTGCTAACTTAATGCATGCATAACCAAACCAAAAAATTTGTTCCATCAACTCACCATCTTATATGTAAATGATAGTTACATTCATATTTATATTTGGGGTTCATCTTAGGGGTATTACATCTTGTCTTTGTCACACTCATTAAAAAGATATTGAAGAGATGTCCTTTTGGTATATGTTTAACCCTTTTCTGGATCAACTGGATTATGTCCGAAAAAGGAATACTTTGGCGCCACAGTGACTAAAAGAATTATCCTTGGTATTGTTTTATTCTTTTCGGGCCCTGGAGACTAAACTTACGAAAATACCACCATGGAAGGTTTACTTCCTAAAGTTGAGTTGTAATTGCACTTAATTTTGACTGATCATGATTTTAGGCCTAATGTCGGCTTCAACGTGTTGCTATTGAACCCATTGCTTATGCATTCCTATCAGTCACCATCCTTGCAATTTATTCCTTTATGACTCGACACCTTTATCCATGGAGGATACATTTCCTTGAGTGTCCTTATCCTTCACATGCTTTCCTTGCATTACACATAGGTATGTTCCCTGCACTTCGAAACTAGTTTGCTTTCCCACAACACACATTTCCTCCACTATACTATAGCACTATTTTATTCTTTTTTATTATTTAATAATATAAGAAAGACTAAAAAAAATAAAAAAACCAAAAAGAGGGTGGGGGAATCTATCTCTTTTATTGGCATCAGTTTTGTGTCCCTTGAACACAGATCAATCTTGAGTTGGTATCTCATCATTTTGGGTCTAGTATGGATTTAGGAGACTTTTTCTCATTATTGAGTTTTATCTCCCATAGTTGGGTACACTTCCAACCATATGGAGTGTTTGTTGATGCCCTCTTGTGTCACAAATGTATCCCAGTTTATAGTCATGCTACCTAAGTCACATAATGTGTCGTTCTTATGTTCAAGGGAAAGTTTCAACTTGATTTGGCCATTCTGCATTTAGTCTCTGACCATGCAAGTCGACCTTCCCAAGTCAGTCTCATCATCATGACTAACAGTCTCTTCATTCGATTTCTTCCAAAGTTTTGGCCTTCCACCACTCCTTGTGCTGGAGGATGCCTTAATTCCTTCCTTCCAGAGGATCTCTTCCCATCGACTACAACACATATTTCTCTAGGAGAGGGATCTAGAGTTATTTTTGGTACCTTGGGGCTTGCAATAATTAGTGGTAGGTTCCCTCTCTATTGAAAGTGTAAATACCTCAATGTCCCCTTCTCGATAATTTCTACCAGGTGTTTGATGCCATATCATTCATTCATAATTGTTAGATAGTACCATGGTACCTTGAATCCCATTATCATTATTTGTGGGTTGTCTCACAAATTTTTAATGGTATTCCTCAATGATTGGTAATCAAATGATGTCTCACTTTGTTCAACTTCAACACATCTATTCACATAGTGTATACTTGTACCACAATGGATCATAGACTGGTACTCACAGAGGATCATATTGTTCATTTATTTGGTCCCAGGCATCCTCTGTTATTGATTTTCAGGCATATCTCCATTGTGTATCTATTTGTGGCTATGATATACTTTGACATGGATCCATTTTGTATTCTTCGTGGCCATGCTTGTTGATTCATTTATATCAAATGGATCCACTGTGTAATTTTTGTGGCCATGGACTATAGATATATTTTACATATGCCATGGATTCATGGTGTACTTGCTTTGGTTTTCACACTTACATCACTCCTAAGCATGGGTATGCCCTACTTGGGAAACAAAAATCTTGCTTGATCCTTGCCGACGATTTTTTTTTGGATTAGTTGTTCAGGAACCTCCATGGATACTTCAGTGCATTCTCACCTCTCAGATTTCATAATGTATTTCGACCATCATTTTTCTATTTTAACCTAACACATTAGGGGGAATATGTTATAGCACAAAATTCCACACCTATGCATTTGTGTCATGGCCCAACCATTTCCCAATGCTTGCTAGAATTTCCCCCCAAAATACCTCTCAATAATCATTTAAAAAACATTCCTTAAGAGCATATCCATGGGTTTTCCTAATGAAACATGCATACATCCACGAGTTTCCACACCACAACCCGTAGATTCCCTCAAAATTTGTGAAAAATAAAACAATTTTGTGTTTTTAGGTGGGTTTTTTGGTTGGGCTCATTTCCCAATGACCCTTTCTCGTAAAACACTGAATTCAACTCCCCAAATATATTTATGAATATATAAAACAACCTTGGATGGTTAAGGAGAGGTTAATCCTTTTTATGCAAAGTTATGTTGGCAACATCTAGAAATACTCCCTTCCCTATAATTCTCTGAGCAACATCCACCGTAGTATGGAAAATCATTTTCCATCACTTATTTCTCATGTTATGTGACTATAGGGTGTATTCTTATCCCTATATGAGCCATTGAAGGAAGATTACATTAGTTGAGTTGATGCTTGAGGATTCTTGGAGGAACCCAGACAGTTGGCTTCAAGATGGTGCCTAAATGCTGGACAAGGTTGTAACTTACCTTTTCCACTTGTTGATAATAAAAGAGTTTGTTTTCCCTCAGATTGTGTCTTCAATGTATGTTCATCTATATCCTTACCTTGAATATGACATGTAATATGAACATGTGTTTTTTTTCATAACCACTTTTGTTAGAGCCCTTGTTTGGTATCTATCTTACATTCCAGTTCTAGTAGAATATCAGGATCTCTTCAATGACTTGGAGCGGGGATCGACATCAGAATGGAGAACAAGGTGCACATTCTTTTCTCCTTTCTATACCTACTTCCTCCTAGATTAAGTAGTTATTTTATTTAGTTTTTGTGTGCTTGTATTTGAGGGGAGACTATTGTCTTTTCCACTTAGTCTTTCTATGCTATGATCCAAAACCAATATCACAAGGGAAAAATCCCTTAATCACCTAACCTAAACTTCTTTATGAACCCTAGAAACAAATTCTAATAAATTTTAAATTTAACATTCATTTTATTTGTTATTTTTACTCAAAGGATATGAAAGTGAAACCGATGTTGTTTGAGACTCTTGAAAAAATGAAACTTATAATAACACTAGCAAAGAAAAATTTACACTAATTCTTCAAGAAAAAAGAGTTTCAAAAAATAAAAATGCATGAATAAAATTTCAAATCTTGAAATGCAACCTTTTCTCCTTCTAATGAAAAATGCACGATGCAGGATTTTGAGAAAAGTAAAAGAAGAAATAAAAAGGATTTTATTTGTTATTTTTATCTTTTTTAATTCTTTAAATAGGAGAATAAAATAAATAGGTTTTTTTTTTCCTTCTTTCTACCAAAGAAAAAACTAACAAAAGATGATAAAAGAAATTAATTTGTGTCCTTCTACGTTTGAAAAAATCCAAGGAAATCACAAAAGAGAAGTATCTAACTCAAATACAAACTAAAGTTAAAAAAATGACCACAACAACGACCAGAAGTCTAAGAACCTAAGAAGAAGATTAGTCTTATAATCATGCAATCCAAGGGATAAAAGGGAGAAAAAATGGATCGAATTTTTTTTTTTTTACATTCAAATTTAACACCTTTCCAACTTCCTATAGTACAAAAAACGTTTCAGGACCAAACTTCCCAAAAAATACCCCCAAACTAGCTAAAATAGGGCTAACAAAAGGCTGAAAACAAGCCAAAAAATCACTTTTTTGGAGGTGTACGTGACTGTCTCCAGTGTAGGTCTCATACATAAGCTTATGTATGCACCCTGGATCACTGTAGGGAGTGTATGTGATCTATGTATCTGACTTTTCCTTCTAAGGGGCACATATGTACACGCTTTGTCCTTCTACATGGCACATACATGACCCAACACTTACATGTTTTTGAGAGTGTATGTACACACTTAACTCCTATATAAAGGTAGTGTATGTACGTGAATTTTGTAAAACGATATATCATATACAATTGGAAAACTTGGAAAAATTATGTCTCCCTACTGTAGTTTTTCCATCATTGTTTCTATCATTCTAATTCATTATTGGATTTGATTTTTGGTTTCCATTCCTTTTTGGATTTCTTTTCATCTTTGTACTGCAGTTTTTCCAAGTTTCCAAGTTTTTCCATTCCTTTAAAATACTACAATAAAATAAAAAAGAAACTTCAAATATGTATTTATCTACTAACTAACTAGACATGATCATTTCAATTTTCATAATAGATTTAAAACAATACATAAACAATCTCATTAAAACATGAATCAACAAATAGAAATGGATGAGAATGAGAGATATTTTATTAATAACAACATAGAAGTTGGTTACAACATGTAACCATTGTGGAAATGTCCTAAAACTGGGCTCCAAGTTCCTCCACCTAAGTCCAAATATGAAAAGAAAAACCTCCAAATATTTGTGTTCCAACAGGTCCAAGGAAGAAATGGATTTCTTCTTGAAAAGATAGGGAGAAAAACATTTCTGAAAATAAGGTGTTTTAGAGGGGAAAGACAATCTCAGAAGCAAGGGGAAAAGTGGACTTGCAGATCTATAATGAAAATTTTAACATAAGGATGAAATTATTTGATATGTTTTTCCTCCACCCTAAGGCTCTAATTTAGACTCCCTTTCGATAGTTCGAGTAGTTATGGATGGGCTACAGGAGGTTGGGAATCTAGGTAAGCCATCAACTCCACCTGAAATGACAGGATTTATTATTTTCTGAGGCAATTTAACATGTACACGGGTCGCTAACTAGCAAGGCATGCATGTACATGAGTTTCTTTTAGGAGAGTTGCATACATCAAGAAAAATGGGGTTTTAAAAGTATTTTTGGGGAGGAAAAGGGGGATTTTGGTCCTGCAAGTAGGGAAAAGGATGTAACTAAGGCCAATGATTCATCAAGAGCATATGTGCTATCAAATGATGCTATAAAAAGGGGTGGTTCAAAGAGGCCATTCCTCCATACTCTCCCATTTTCTTTGATAAGGGATCCAAAATATATACCTACATATAGTTGCACAATCCTACTCATAAACACTAATGCCTCTACCCCTTGTAATACCCATGTTTCCCCTAGTTTGTAAATATAACTATAACTGGCCAAAAAAATATGGTAGACTAGATATGTGTGAATGTTTTATTTTATGAACCTTTGTATAAAAGGTCAATGTATGTATTTTTTGTTATTAATATAAAATGGATAAGTGATGCATAAATGTTGAAAGGGGGGTTTTCCAAGATAGACCATGGAT
This sequence comes from Picea sitchensis, assembly GCA_010110895.2. NCBI lineage: Eukaryota > Viridiplantae > Streptophyta > Pinopsida > Pinales > Pinaceae > Picea > Picea sitchensis. Next base: position 169,865 of record SNQJ01S0004585.1, on the reverse strand, counting down.
GTTATGAGAGAGATGGTGAGGGGAATGAGAAATGGTTGAGATGAACCCCCCACTAAACCAGTACCCTACTAGAAATAATGGCTCAGACCCAGAACAATTTTATGACCCATAAATGAATTACCAGTCACAATGGTAGTTGGAAGTGTCCTCCTCAAGAGTTAATGAGAAGATGGGGCGGAGTACCCATCTAAAAGACTTCTAGACCTGACCAAGAGTTGGGGATTCAGACCCATGCAACCTTGTTGAGGAAGGAAATAAAAGAGGTAATTCATTAGTAGAGGAGAGAGAGAGAGCAAGAGGATCTGCGAAGAGAGTAGAATCGAAAGACCAATATCGAGAAGAGAAAAAGAGCGGTTACAACTCACTAGTTCGAGAAGGAACTAAGAAATCAACTCATTCTATGTGTAAGAAGCTGTTGGAAAGTTTTTTGGTTCAAGATGATAAATGGGGATAGCGAGTCACTATGGAAGTACTCATCCATACCTCCTTGCTTTGTACAGAGAAAAATCATTGCCAAGGTCCCGTGGGAGGAGGAGAGTAACCTTTGTCCCTAATTTTCATTGAGCAATAAGAAAGAGTCTCTCTCAGATATATTGGTATAGCTCAGGGGTGGCTAGAGGTAAATTCGTCATGAGTTTTTGTGCCTATGGTTGGGTGGAAACAAGCACCCCTTTCAATAGTTGCTTCATGGACCCTAGTTTTCTGATAAGTGTTTTCATACTATGTGTATTGAAATGGAAATGATGTTTGAATACATATATATATTTATGACCGAGTCATGTGTTGAATGATTAAAGTAGAAATGTGTAATCCTTTTTTGTGAACCCATGTTTGAATTATCTTCATCTTGTATCCGCTTATAAGCTAGAGAGATATGGGTTGTAAGTATGCAATAGTGTTGGGGAAGGACTTACTGGGATGCTTAAGTCCATCCGTCCTCTAGAATCTACCTTCACGGGAATACTAAGTTCAAACCAATGGAAGGAGGACACATCCTTCAGACCTTTCACATGTGTGCCCTAGGGATCATTCTTGTGTCCTTAACCAATTCATGGATAAGATATTAATGTGTAGCCCACATGATTTTTAAAAGGACCCATATGACCAAGGTCTGGGAACCTTGCACTAGGATTGAAAGGAGCTAAGCCCTTCTGGCTTCGGAACTCTAGGAGTTTGGAGCTCTAGAGTATTACAACCTTACCATTTGTAAACAGGACGAAGGAAAATGATAGTTACAGTTACCCTAAGGTTGACTAGTGCCTGGAGGTCTCCCTAACCATGGAAGATAGACCTTCCCCGTCGTTAAAACTTGATCCATTTACCCATCATGAAGTAACGTGAGCCATCGATTTGAGGGTATTCGATATTCCCTTTGATTGTTGGATCTACGTCAAGATACCTTCGACAAACTCCTACTTTGGGAGAATAGGTATGTTAAAGAACAAAACTCCTCGAATGTAGAAGTCACAAAGTGACGAGAGCCATGAATATAGGGAGTTTGTTAGGAACCCCTCTTAATCGTTTGATCGTCCAGTGGAGGTACCCACATACGGTACTTCTGCGAAGTCTTTCTTCGGGAGAGAAGAGATACCATAATGTTGAAACCTTTGAAGGCCAGAGTTTCGAAGTGACGAGGATCGTAGATCTAGGAATCCTTCAGGATCTCCACAGACCATTAGATCTAGACTATAGTCAACCCAACGTTGACAACTCTGAGAGTAAGGAGGAAGTCACACTATGGATCCCCCGAACGCCAAATTTACGAAGTAACAGAGGCTGTCGATCCATGGGTTATGTGGAAAAACCTTGACCATGAGATCGAAGATCTTGGAAGGATACTAATCCAAGGTGACGTGGCACACTAACGTCACCCATGGTGACGTGGAAACATGTTTGACGTGTCATATGTCACTTGGATTCATGTGTTTCACATGCCCTATGTGCCTATTAACACGTGTCACCCATTGTAGGGGCCACGTGTCATATTTTCCTTACTGCATGCCACACTTGGCACTTACCTGTCTGGTCCATTTGGCAGGAGGAGCATGCGGGATACACCTGTATTTTCATCTGCATATAGTACGCCACCACATGCGTGGGTGGACCCTTTAGGAGTCCAGGACTTCAGAACTCTGGAGGTTTGGAATGCAGTTTCGAGGGTAGTTTTAAAGGCCTAAAGGCCAAAGCCACATGGTGATCTTTAGGGATACTTCGAGAATCCAAGAACTCGAGACTTTGGAGGATAGGTGTGTAAAAAGGAGAAGGTATGTTAGGATAGGATAGCTTCGGATTAGAGCCTGGTAACAATGGTTAGGAAGCTACGAGCGAGTAGAAGAGGATGAATACCTTAGAGAGATTATTCTAGGTGAGTATATTAAGAAAAATGTCTATTCCCTAACCCTAGAAAGGGTACTTAGGGGTCGGGTGTGTTACACCCCTTCTTGAAGGTATCCATCACTATCTTCTTCTACTTCTGTTTTGTTGCTATATGTCTCTTCCTCCTATAATGTGACAACTTCTCTTTATATCCAAGGGGGTATAAATTTATGGTATTTATTATGTTTATGTCTGCAAATGTTCATTCAATAAGGTAATGGAAAATTTCTGACGGAAAGTCCCAATTAGACATTCTTTCATTTGGGATGGAAAATTTCAACCAGTATGTGGGCCTAGTGTTATACCAAAATTTTCCACATAAATTACATTTGTGAGATGGCTTAGTCCTTTTCCCTAGCTTGCAAATATAAATCTCATCGTCCTTCATCAAAATAATATTTAAAAAAACATGTGTTTCCATCCGCGAGTGACTCGTGTGAAAACCGTGAATGCCTATGCCTTGCTACTTTCCAACCCGCAGATGCCCTCAAAAAATGTAAAAAAATGAAATAATCGACATTTTCGGGTAGTTTTTTCGCTTGGGCTCATTCCCAAATTCTCGTGGGCCCATAAAAAATGGAATTCAACCACCTCAACCCCTTGAGGATGGTATAAAGGAACCTTTGAGGGCATGGATGAGGGGGGACAACCTAGGTGCAAGATTATGCTAACGAATTTTCAAGCTTCCCTATTTCCTTTAATCCTTCGAGTAGCATCCCTTTATTCTAGAACTTGTTTTCTAGTACTCATTATTCTTCCTTATATGACCATATGGTGTGTTCCTATCCCTTTTAGGTCATCTGAAGAAGGGTCGTATTGCTAAGTTGGTGCTTGAAGGACCAGTGGAGGAACCTGGGTGGTTGGCTTCGAGGCAGTGTCGACAGTTCGAGTTTGAAATCATCTAAAATATCTTGTTTTTATTTAGGTTATTATTTTCATTATAATTTTCTTTAGGTTCATAGAAAGGTCACTCATGTGTGGCTAGGTTGAGTTTCCAGTTTGATTGTTGTGTTTCGATGATTCTTGAATGTTCACTTTCTTTCTCGTTACCTTCTTCCTTATTTTCATAAAAGAAAAAAGAAAAATTGCATCTCAATTGCATTTCATTTCTTTTAGTAACAAAAAAGAAAAAACTACTTGTTTTCTTGTCATTCTTCGTTGATTCCCTTGTCTCTGAAATTTTCAAGAAAATAATTTTCTTACTAGCCCTCAGGTATTTAGGCATGTTGCTTGCTTTGGTAGAAAGAAAAATAGAATGAAAAATCCTAGTTTTTTCTAGTTAGGTATCTTTCTTTATTTTCATTGTTGGCCTTCCTATTTGAAAAATAAAAGGATACTAGCATAGGAAAAAATTGCATTTCAAGGTTTGAAGGATTGTTCATGCATTTTATTTTATGAAACTCTTTTCCATTGAAGAATTAATGTAAATTTTTATTTTTTGGTGTTATAAGTTTCATTTTTTTAAGAGTCTCAAACAACATCAGTTTCACTTCCATTTCCTTTGAGTAAAGAACAACCACTAAAACGAATGCCAAACTTGAAATGTACTAGACTTTGTTTCTAGGGTTAGGGCCTTGGTTCATGTTCGAGAGTTAATTTATCTAAGGCCATAAAGAAAAATTAGGAGTCTGACCTAGGGAGAGTTTCAAATCCAACTATCATATAAGTATATCCAGGAAGCGCCTCTAACACATGAGTAAACAATGAGGTCGCGTAAAGGAGAGACGAGGATATATCCCCTCCAAAGATTAATTGAGCATATTGGAGATATAATCTATTGGAGGATTTTCCTAAAGTGATATTGACCCATCTAGCGTCGATCCTTTGGAAGAGTTTCAATATCAGTTACCCTACCAATACATTTGATCCTTACTATCGACTGTACCCAACAAACATTGAATACGATTTGGTGACCTTAGTTTCTTTTCCTAGGTATTTGAGAAGTGACTACAAGGGTTTTCCATGGTACATGGGGGATATTTCATATCACACTTTTCAATACTACTGGAGGGTTCCCCACGAAGCGTGGGTGCTTGATATGGATAAGAATTGTAAGTGTAGGTCTCTTTAACTTATTCTCACTCCTTTGTTCGTTGTTTCACATGACTCAATCAACCTGTGTCTTCATCTAGAAGGTCCCTTTCCACTTTTTCATTCCTTTGGACTCGGGACCTCATCCACCTGAGATGAAGTTTTAGAGAATTTTTTTGCTTGTGATGTTTCTCTTAGGAATTTTTATTGGAGTGTTTCTTTGTATAGTTGGGCTTAGGTTGTTTCAGTATCACCACTTTTGGATCATTGATTTAGAGTGGTCAACCAACCACTCTGCTGGTTAGGAAGGACCCCTGGTATTTCTCTTGAAAGCATGGAGTCACCTCTTATAAGGCATATATTTTTATACCACTGGTTAATCAAAGTTAGTGCGTGAGAATTTAATGGACATGAAAAATCCCACAAGGGATGAACCTGTGCACAAGAAATTCATGGCCAAATTTCTTGAGGTTACCAACCAAGGAACCCCTTCCCAAGGGGAATTGTTTTATTTTTCGTTTGTTTGGAAATGTTGGTGCCCGCTTGATGTCCACTTTGAACATTATTGGTTTGAATGTAGGATTACCGGTTTGGTTTTGGACCACTCTGAATGTCCCAAAATGTCTTTATTCTTCTTAGATAATCACTTTAGTTCATGGGAATCGTATGGATGTTGATCCTTTACCTTATACATCCACCTAGTTTACTCCTTCTCCTTCTCCCTCTTCTGGTGAAAGTCTTGCTACTAGTAACCATAAGTCTAAAAGGAATAGGAAGAGGAAGAGTAAGAAGGAGAAGTCACCAACCTATTCAAGTCATGTTGGAGACCTATCACCAACCTCTGCGAGTTATGTTGGAGACAAGAAGCCATCCTCTATGAGTTACATTGGAAGCACGAGTCCAGTCACTATGAGTCACACTATCATTAGTTCACCAACCTCTGCTAGTCATGTTGGAGATAGGACAAAAATATCTGCAAGTCATGTTGAAGACCAAATCCAACCTCTGCAAGTCTTGCTGGGAGAAAACATATAGTCATTTCTAGTCATACTGGACAAACATCACCAACCTTTGCAATTCATGTTGGAGACCAGATACTAGCCTCTGTAATTCATGTTGGGAGCATGTCAACGGTTGTTGAAAGTCTTGTTGGGGTCATTAATATGGTTGAAAATTCTAGATGTATAAGACGTAAGCCCAAGTTCCCTTATAAGCTTTGTGAGGGAGATCACCTTACTCATTTTTTCTTGTCTATTTTTGTGATACAAAGGGTGTGGTCCTTGTCTAAAGGCCCTTCTAGTTCTGAGTCAACTTTGGTTTCCCAACAATGTTTTCAATTGTTGGTTGATGAAGTGATCATTCTGATCCCATCTTCGACCGATACCATTCTCGTTTTGGGCATTGATGTGTCTATTGAACATGTTGTCTCACATACTATTCAACTCATGGTTGAGGAAGTGGTCATGTTGATGAAATATTCGACTGATCCCACTCTCCTTTTAGAGAGTGACCAATCTTCCAAAGTGGTCGAGGAAACATAATATTCAGTCGATCCTACTCTTCTTTCAGGGAGTGATGCGTCTTTCGACTATGTATTTAGCATTTCTACATCAATATATTCTAAAAAAGGGGGCATTCCACTCTCTTTGAGTACACTCCCTCCAAGTCCTAGGGTGGTTTCCTTTGATTGGAATGATCTTGTGGAGCCTCAACTTCCTTCTTCTGCACATTTCCAGATAACGGTTCTAATTGAATCTATATTGAGAGGTGTTCATCGATTTTTTTGTAGATGAAGGATCCTCTACAAGTATTTTATCTTCCTCATCTTGGAAAGTGTTCAATTCTCCCAAGATTGTGTCATCTACCAGTGAGATGTTGGCTTTCAACATAATACCTAGTGAATGTCTGGGGATTCTTCCTCAGTTTCCTATCACCTTAGGTGGGAACAATTTTCTAATCGATCTGTTAGTGGTTCCAAACCATTTAGACTTCAATATGATTCTTGAGAATGATTATTTTTATGCGATGAAGGCTATGGTGTCTGTTCTCTTTCATGTGATGAATTTCCGTCACAACGGAAGCATTGTCACTATTGATCAACTTTCATCTAATAATCACCATCCTAGTTTTATTTCAGATCAAGTTTGTCCTTTGTGTGTTCCTAGTGTTTTAGTAGAATCTTCCCTATCATGGGTGAATTATGTGGCATATTATCCTCAATGTTCAATTACTCTTAAGAAAGGATATTTACGGTTATGTTCACCTTCTCGAGACAAGGTATCCATAATTGGTCATGTTTTTTATCCAATGGGGGCATCTAAGCCTTTTATTTCCCCTCTTGGTCCGAGTAATATGGAGTTTCCTTTTGAGTCTAATATTATTGTTTGTAATACCTTGAGACCTATTATTTATGTGTTATTGAGCCCCAGTTTCATGGATATTGATTTACCTTCAAATAAGGCTATCCTTAAAGCTATGATTATGGATCTTTGACCTCCTCCTGAAATGGTAACTTTACAGGTTAGTTACCAAAGAATTCCTTGGCCTGAGCCTAGCAATGGGCTCTACCTGGACAACTACTATTCATAATATGTAAGGATGTGTGGTCCTCTATACATATTGTACTTTTAGGTTTTCTTGTTTTAAAGTTTTATGTCCATTGGCACATGTTTTTATCATAGGTTTCTATATTGGACTTAATAAGTTCTTGGTAAGTGGTTTTGGTATTATATACAAGACTTTGGATACATTTTCTTTGGTACCTTTTCATTCCATGTCAATCATTTATGAGAGGTAATGATATTGAAACTAGAATATAGATTATATTTTCCCTCCATGCATTTTTTCATTATTCATTTCCTATTTTATTTTTCCTTGGGAACGAACCCACTAAGATGCAATATGGAACCTTCTTTGTTGTTTAGAAGTGTTGAAATTTATGTGGTAGAGCCTATATTCCATGGGCACCCTAGCTTATACTTCCTTTTCATGTTGGCACCCATGATGCAAGTTTTCTATTAGGGTTGGGAGTCCTATTTAGTCCTACCATGAATTTGCATTGAATTTTCATATATTCTTCTCAATCCTTTTCTGGAAATTACCTATGGGACTTCCCCTAATGTATGTTTCTACATATGTCAACATGTTTTTGGATTCTTTAGAAGGTATTGTGTTCTTTACTGGCATATAGAGTAGGTTCCATTCCACTTGCACAATGAATTTATTTGTATCATTTAGATATCTACCATAGGATCCACCCCATTAATTTCTAGCATCATAACTAAAATATATTTAAAGGCGTCACTTATGGATGGTAGATATTGCCTCTCCATGGGTGTTCTAGTTAGTACTTTAATTTCCTTTTGACACCCATGCTGCAATATTTTTCATAGGATTGGAATCCATATGCAATCCTGCCATGTCTTTGTGTTGAAGCCTCATGACTTCCTCTCAATCTATTTCTGGATAATTCACCGACACAGGGCTTCCAAAATTTTATTGAGTTTTAATTGCATTGATATTAATCTGATCCAGGTGGATATCAGTGGCCACCCACCTTTTCCGACTGGCTCAAAACTATTTTCTAGTAATTTTGGCAATTTACTATTTTTAGCAGGTTTTAACTTCCGGGGCCATTTTGAGGGCCTAAATGAAGGTTTTTCAAGATCGAGGTTCTAAATGATAGAATAAGGCATAGTTGAGCCCCAAAAATTAATCTCCTCGATGATACCTTTACAACGAGCTATCACACGCCTAAAACGGAGATCGTATGCAAAAGTTACGACCCCAGGAAGTTGATGTACTCACTTACCCAAACGGGGCCCACATGACTTTTGGCGCTTCATCTCCTGGGGTTAGGTTTTTGGATGTCTAGGAATTTTGGAATTCCCATTTATTGTAAAAAGGCCTTCAGAGCCTCATTTTAATCATCTTCTTGCGAATGCGAGTAGCCGTCACATCTCTTCTCAGAGATAAGCTGCCATTATTCTAGCGAGTCTTTCACTCTGTATTTTTACAGTCTCTATACATTTCTTTGATTAATAGAAATCGTGTATTATTGTATATCTGTGTTTATGGTTTCATCTCTGATACATTTCTGTTATATTATTGAATATCTGCAATATCTCTGTGCACTTCTTTATTATATCTCCGCTCTCATTTCGTGCCGAAAATAATCCGGATCAGTGGTATCAGAGCAGGTTGCTCTTGACCGTTTTTTCAGTGCATGTCCCCGACGAGGTCTAAGTATAGCAAGTTGGGTCTCAAGATTGTCTCTCTTGAAGACAATATCTCTCGCACACCCAAGAAACCCTCAATGGCGGAAGAAAAGAAAATCGACGGAGCAGACGATCCTATCAATCTGTTGCTTGAGCAAGCTCTCACGCGACAGAGGGACGAAATGATGGAGAATTTTTCCCACATCCTTAAATGCCTACCGA
>SNQJ01S0004585.1:122761-144196 GCA_010110895.2 Picea sitchensis | reverse complement strand
CTATGGTCCAGGAGCAGGCACGTTGATGGATGACTCATATTTTTTTTCGGACCCCCCCGACCATTTTGTTTTTAACGAAGGGGGGGGGTCCGGAATGGATTGTTTTTTGGTGGGCCCATTTTCCTCTATGTGGCAGGAATCCATTGGGTCAGAGTTCCACCGCCTCCCACGGTCTGACATACCCTGTCACCCCATGATGTCATTTTCCACGTTCTCCCCTAAAGATCACATCTCATAACTCTGTCAGTCCTCTCACCATGTTACAATTCCCTTCACCATGGTCAAGTCCCAATCGACTCCCCCCACGTCACCCAGTCGTATATGTTAGTCATTGTCACCTGCCATCTCACTCTCTAAATGACCCGTTGGCAATTTATTATAGGCTAACCTATCCATTAGCCTGATGAGCTATCGCCCAAGCCCAACGGGTATCCGTTTGCTCAAAAATTTCTTCACCCTTCATTCCCCCATCATTTACCCTGTCGCCGCACCAGAGAGCATTTTTCCTCGTTTTCCTCTCCGTTTCAGTCAGTTTTCCAAAGCCACAGTCTTCCCCGCTAAATTTTTGTTTTACTTGCAGGTATTGTTATAGTGATGGCACCAAAATCAAAGGAAACAGAGGCTGAGGAAAATCCTTTCCTCCCGCCTCCTGTCGACCTCGATAGGATCCCTCTGGACGAAAAAGACCATTTAATCGCAGACACCAGATGCGAATTTGACTTTGCAGATTTACAGTCATGGATAAAGGACATTTTCTTGGACCAAAGTGATGAAATCGGGCTCTAGGAGTCAAATCTTCCCCTGTATCTTTTCCCCCAAGTTCACCATTTCCCTGAATTTGCCCTCAAGTGCCAAGCCCATTACATCACCGACCAGAGAACCATAGTGTCTTCATCAGGAGAAATTATTTTCCTCATCACACCTGAAGCCATTGATCAGATGATGCAGATACCCAGAGTTGAATCTGCCTCACCTTTCAATCTTGAAATCATCACAGAACTATACCAGAAACTATCATTCCCCCAAAGAGATCAGATTTTTGAGCTTTTTATCCCACAGACTGCTCAGCTCCCCACTACAAATCCCCCATATCCTTCCTCCCTGTTCTCAGTGAAGGGAAACCAGATCATCTCATCACTCTACACCCTGCTTGGGTATTTTTTCGAACAATGGGTGGATGAACCCATATTGGGTTTTCTGTCCATTTTCTCCATAGATGAGAAACCCACCACTCAGTTCGACTACAACACTTTCCTGGTGGACAACATTCATGAGAAATTCTCAAATTTCTCCACAGAAGGCATGTTTTGATATTCCTCAATACTGGCTTACATGTTCATTTTCTTCCAAGCAGACAAATTTTCCTTTTCAATGTAGAAGATGGACAAGGATTGGAGGCCGCAGGCAGTAACAGCGTGGACTTCACTGCTCAGACAAAACTCTACATAATTTATCTTCAAGCGGTTTATTGAGCAGTTCTACCATCCCGTGGTGAGAATGCTCAGTGGAAGACCTGAGCCTAGAATAAATGAGTAAATTCAGAGGATCTTACACCTTTCAGACCTTGCAAAAATGGGAGACTGGTACCAGTACCAAGACCACATAGAGATCAGAGTGTATGGGTGCAAATTGGCTCCATACAAGTTACCCAGGTATCTTCCCGTGAGGATATTTTCCCTGGAGTACATAAGGGAAATGATCAACTCAGACGACATACATTTTGTGTCTCTGAAAAAGAAGCAACAACTTAGAATTAAAGGGAAGATTGGGTATTTCATCTGCAATAGTCGAGGCGCCGGGGAGGAAGCAGACAGATTTCTAAAAGAAATGAAGTTTTTTGTTAGTTTTACATGGCACTATGATCCGTTCGGGATAATTTCTAAGATGAGGATTAAGAATAAAAACATCCCATATGTTCATACACCCAGGCCTGAGAAAGAGAAGTTCGCCAATCAAACAGAATGGGAGCCAAACACTCTGGTTGAAATAGAACAGTAGGACCCTTCAGTCACTGTCTCACAGATGACTACACCTCAGGTTCCCAAGGAGAAAAGACCCAGGAAGGATACTTCACCTTCCATCACTGAAGTCTCGGCTGAAGATTTCTAATTACACACCAAGAGGCCAAAAACCAGTCATGCACCTGACATGGCTGGTGAAAAGGAAATCCCATCCACTACAACTATGGAGGTTGATCAGTCGCTTCTTAGCACAAGCAGCAAGCAGATCATGTTCACAGTTTTTTCCAAGAAGCCCACAGATACTCCACCAGTCGGCCAACCGAGAAAAACAGGACCAAAATTGAGTGTTTTTGAGAAGTATGATATGATCAAAAAGAAAAATCAAACGCTGACCAGCAGAACATATGCTCATTTATGGAAACAAACATCAAATGCACAACACTTATTATTGTCTGCATTCGACACTGAGAAGGGTATAATGCACATGGAATTTCTGCAAGCACAAGTGCCAGACCCAAAAGTAATCACCGATTACAAAATGGAAACGTTTGAATTTCAGACTAAAGATGTGCATCCTACTGATCAAATGGATCTACAAAGGAAAACTGGAGAAATGGTTTTATCCATGTTGGTAAATTCTTCTACTACTGCCTCTAACTTACAGGTATCTCTGAGCAACATCTAGACACAACTAAAACTAGAAAAGATATCATCCTTTCCAAAGGATAATAGGATTAATACGTTGGAAGAACTGGTCCTCAAGATCGAGTATGATCCCTCGAATGTGAAAGCAGTTGAGGAGATGCTTAAAAAGACAAATGCCAATATAGCCTCTTTGAGGAAACAATTGAAACTTCCACCAACAGAATATGCATAGGCAAAGGAGATAGCTGAGACAGAAGGGGAAAATGATGAGATGCTCAGGTTGATTATGGAGAAAAATGCATAGTTAAAAGAAATGGAGGCAGAACTGGAAAAGTTATTGAAAGAGAAGGAACAATCAAAGCCTATGGAATTCATTCCATTAAGAGCAGTTCCACTCACAAGACTAAGCAYAACATCTGCAACATAAATTCCCTCAGCAACTCCACTGACATCTCTGCAGAAGACAGTAGAGCTGGYTAAATCCATGGAAGAGATGAATTTTCAAGAGACAGAGATTAATAGACTTAAAAAGGAGGTTGAGAACCTTCGGGAACTCAAGTATTCTTACCAAGCCATCTACTCCAAGGAAAAACAAACATCAGACAAGCTCAAACAAGAATTGCAATAGCTTCAAAAGCAAACAGTGGCAGGTAAAACACTTGTCGAGGTCAAGGAAAATGTCTGGATGGATATCACCAAATTCATAAATGAAATATGGCCTATGGTACAAATCATGTTCGAGCAGAACGAACTGGTGCAGAGAAGCAAGCAGGCGATTGAAAAGATAAGAGGAGAATTGGGAGAGATGCCCACAGAAGCCACTAAGATCATCAAATTCCTAAATTCAAAAACCAAAGAAGAGTTAGAGGAGTTGAGAATTGAATATAGGACAAAAACCATCCTCGAAGTCAAGAGGGTCCTGACCAAGAGAGGATTGATGATACAACTAGAGGAAAAAGTCCAGGCTATGGACATAGGAGTGCAAAGGTTTTTCAGTAAAATTGAAGCTCTGCGGAAGAAAGGCCTCCCTGGTTTAAGGGTCATAAATGACAAGTTAATGATGTTGTCTGATTATAAAAAGAATCTATCCATTGTGGCTAAAGATAGTTCAAAGTTATCAGGAATACATGACAGTATCACAGGCAAGGCATTTTTAGAAGCTTTCCAATCAGACATCATCATACATCACGAGATCCAATACATTTTTATCATCAAGCCAACTTTTGCCAAATATACGGATATGGATGAAGTATACCAAATATTTCTCAAAGTCAGCGTTCCCAGTAACATTCAATGAGAAGAGTTATGTAGTCTGATCGAGTAGGCGATGAGGTGTCCAAGCCTGGTCAGCTATCCAGTCAGACGAGGTCGTGCAAAGGCCTCACCAACGGTTCACCGTAGAAATCAGCATGAAGTTTCAACACATCATCAAGCAGTTTCCTAAATTTTTGTATCTTGTTAAGTTAGTTAGCTAAATTTAGATTTCCCATGTCCTGATCTTTAATGACAGGATCATATGTAATTTTGATTATAAATACTTCAAACTTTGAAGTACTGAGGGTTGATCTTTACGCCCTGCAAGTTAAAAGACTGTAATTTGTATCAAAAGATCTTCCAGTAATACAAAGAGACGTTTCACAGGATTCTCGTGTGTTAGTCATTGGTGATGTTTTATTTTTTATGTTAAATGTTCTTCTCGCTCAGTTGTCATATTGTTTTCTAATCTAATCTTTTAAAAGTAACGCATGTTGCAGGATTTATCTTTGTATACCTTGTTTCGGCTTTGAAATATCTTTATGTTTATCTTTCTGATATTACAGTGAATAAATTCTTAAATTCTTCTTTTCTTTAATTGATATTCTCATATTTTCTGTTATCCATCACTTTACTGCTAAAGAATCCATCGAATGCATTATCTTGCCCTGTGAAAAGAATCTTTTATTTTCTGTTTGGATATCTACCTTTATAATACAGACCCCATAGCCCAATGGAGGCGTAAACCCTTTTCAGACAACTTAACAAAAACATTAAAACTTTTCAATCTTATCTTATTTTATATAACTAGCCTAATATCTTAAATTTAAAACATAGCTAAATTATACAGAGAGATCCCTCTCTGAAACTGGTAGGGCTAGATTCTATTTTCGAAGTGGTTGGATAAAGTTACCTCTTGTAAATTTCTTCTACCCTGACAACCTCTGGGAATTTACAGAGCGTTAACAGAAGGAACCCCTTGGTAGATATTTAGTAGGTGGATCAAGGTACATGGGGTTAAAATTTCATCTCTTGGGGCCTTATAATTGCAGAGCTATATCATGTGTAAGATAGGGTTTTGGAATCATCATGAATTTAGTCATCACAAAATTTTCACTATAAAATGTTTTCTGTAACATTTTGGACCCTGAAATCCAAAGGATTCTCACAAAAAGTATCAATGTATCTGTGATACAAATTTCAATGTCTGGGTCATCTTACTTTTGTAGATACACCCTATGCAAGATAGGGTATATGACTAGTCCTATTGACTAGTCTCAAATAGGTGTTCCAGGTTAAAAACCAATAAATTCATAAAGAATCCAAATTGAGTGAGACTAGTTTTGAGCATTGTATAGGACATAGTATTTCAGATAAAATGTTCATAATTTTATATCAATTATTGTGCACAGGGCACGTTGTAAAAGTGCTCTCTCCTGGAAAGGCCAAAAATCAGTAATGTGTGGGGAAGTTACCATAACTTCCACTTGGCACATCAAATTTTGGTTATACCTGTGGCAATGCAGAGAAGAACTTTTAGAGTAGTAAAGTTCACAATTTCATACTAATAAGGGCCAAAATTGCAGAGATACATCATAAGTAAGTTCCGCCAGGAGGAAAAAATCCAAATCAGGGTTTCAAAGGTATGTTCACTTAAAACTATCATAAATTTTGATTGGAATGTCCGATTGAGCTGATTCAAAATCCATTGGAAAGATAACAAATAGAATATAATATTGAAACAAGTATTACAACTATTTGATATCTTTATCCTTAACATATTGAGGTTTTGATTTGAGGGTTGGGATTAGACTTCAATTAAGAATCAATGGAAATACCTAAATTTATAGGAGATGAAGATAAATATGAAATCAATCCTATGGAATGGTTGAGGTTGGTAAAAGAATATAATATGAATCCTAGGAAATCAAGAGATTATTTTTTCGATGAAGCTTGCAAGTGGTGGATGAGTGTTGATCAAAATACTAGATGGCACTGCACACAAGAAGAATTTGAAAAACTCTTCTAAGATAAATGGATTAGGGATACAAAAATAAAGGAATTGTATAGAGTTCAAGATGAATTAAAAGAATCAAAGGAAGAGATTAAGAATAAGGGTGAGGAGCTATATAAGATATTATCCCTTAATGAATCACTCATTAAGGAGGTTAAGAACTTAAAGCAAGAAAATAATAGTAAATCAAAGTGGGAAAATGATGAGTCAAGGGAAGATTTGAAAAAGAAAGATGAAGAGATATGTAGATTATGAAGCCATGATAAAAAACTATTGGATGAGGTTAAGATATTGAAAGAAGAAAAGAAGAATTGTCAAAATAGAGAAGAAAGAAGAATCTTGGATGAAGAATCTACCAAAATACTGCAAGAGGAAATTTACAAGAAGGTTGAGGAATCCTTAAATACAGATGAGGTAAAGTTAGAAATGAACGACAAAATTGAAGAAGGACGTCATAATTTGTTAGATGGGATAACATTGTAGCTTCAAAAGGAGAAAGAAGAAAAGATTCAAGAAGGTCAACATAAGATACTTGAAGAAGTTGAACTCCATCTATAGGATGTACATGCCAAATATGATGGTATTATCTAAAAGGATAGAGTAATCAAAGACCAATCAAAGATGATCGAGGATTCCATTATTGCTGAAAAGAAGATAGATGAAATGGATGTGCAGAGTGAAGGAAGGCCATCAAATGTGAAACCATATCGACACCCTCATTACCAAGGAACATTTCAAGGAAGACAAGAAGGATGATATCAACATTATGAAGGAAGAAGATGGAATACTTGTCAATATTCATGGAACAAGGCATCACCAAACTAATCTTCAACAAGTGTTGGCCCTCGACCAAGTTTTGAGGAAATATTGGTCAGGTTTGACCACTTTTTGGACTTCGACACAGTGATCGAGGAAGGAGTGCCCAAGCGGAGTTGAGATCATGGATCTCACATGTTCTATGGGATTTGTAGACCCAACAAGGGGTTCTTAGGGTTTTTGTAATGGGTTATGAGATTTTGTCCCATGGGTTTACCCATGATTAGGCCTTATTGTAAAAGTATAAATATGTAAGATTGCAAGGTAGAAAAAGAAGAAAAGCGAAGCGATGTAAGAGACTTAGAGAGTGAATTCTAAGTAGCTAAGTGAAAGTAGTTCTGAGTGATTTGTGCAACATATTGTGTATGTAAGGCTTTGTTCTTGATAAAGGAGTTGGCTCTATGCCTTAACCTAATTTTGGGAAGGAGGATCTGGTGCTCAGTGTGCAGATCTCCTATCATCTACAAAGCTTGGCTCTATGGCTTAGTGCACATGAGCGGATGAATGTAAGAGACTGAAGAATAATAAATAAGACGAATTAGTTGGTGGAAGTAGCCCCGCATTGGGGTGAACCATGTATATCTTGTGTCTTCTCGTTTCTTTGTGTTGTGTTGTTTATATTATGAATCTGCTTTGCTTATTATGTATGTTATATAGATTGTGAACCATGTATATCTTGTGTCTTCTCTTTGGTTTGTGTTGTGTTGTTTATATTATGAATCTGCTTTGCTTATTATGTAAGTTATATAGATTTATAGATGCTTAGTGATTCACATGTGGTAAGGATGAATGAATGTTATATCTACTATGTGTTGTAAGTTGTTGAAGTAATTAAGTTACTTCTCCGATCTATATTAGGTTTTGTTTTTCGATGTTAATGAAGCTAATGAACTAATGCATATCTCTTGTTGAGTGTTATTAAAGTCCTTTGTGAATTTTTATAATCACATATCTGTGTCCTAGCTTGGTTAAAGACATCTGAGTCTTGTAACCCCCAATGCATCTACCTCGGGTGATACTTCACCTACTTCGTAGGTGTTGCCGAAAGGGCTGGTATTTAGGGTTTTGTTGGTGCGTTGTTGAACATTGAACCCTGGGTCTGCCCCTGTGCCAACAAATGGTTCCATTGTCGAGACCTGAAACTGCGATTGCTAGGAACTCATGTAAATAAAAGAGAAACTTTGTGCATAGATCTGTTGTTGTAGTTCGTAGTACTCTACTTGACTTGTGAAGCTATGTGCTAAGAAATAAACTCAATTTGAAGAAAAGAGATAAGATATTAAAAGAGGTAAAGCTTTGTGCTTTGATAAGAGTAAGATAAGAGAAAGTTTTTGTTTTGAAAGCATGAATTTAGGTATGTTTAATAGATTTTGGCCTAGTATGAAAGCGAGGGCACAGTTGGAAGAAAGAGTTGATCTGAATAAATTTGATAGAAATAAAGAAAAATATGTTATTCCTATGCATAGAAATAATTTTTGGACTAATAAATGGATGTAGGAACCCAGAAAGAATTTTTGTAGATTGCAGGTCCAACACTGTGACCCTAGTGCATGGTACATGAGAAGTTGGGGAACTTACAAGAGAAAGAGAGGATTGACACTATGTTATAACTGCATAAGACCTGGACATGTTGCTAAGGAATGCCCTGGTACAAGCCCTATATATCTTTGTTGTAAAATTGTTGCTCATGAAGTTGAGGATTGTCCAAGGATGATTGCTAAAGTAGAAAAAATGAACATGAGACAAGAAAACTATGAAGGAAGTCAAGAGAATAAGAGCATATTAGAGAATCATTAAGAGAATGAATCAGAGAAATCTCAGACTATGTTATCGTGGTTAAAAGAAATGATGAATGATCACAAAGATGTCATTTTACTAGAGATATTGAAAGTAAAACAATGCATAAATGAAAGAATAGGAGGCTTCGACATAGACTGTGTCTTGGATGAGGAAACACAAGTGAATATTATGACAAAAGACACTTGGAAAATTTTGGGAAATCCTTCTGTGATACCTTCATTGGGAAGGATAGACTTGTTCAAGGGAAAGATGATAACCCTATGTGGAAGAGTTACTAATGTACCTGTTATCATCTATGGAACACCGTCTAAAGAGGAATTTTAAGTCATTAAGTTTGTTGAGAACAACGCCCCATTCCCGCTTTTGTTCGAAAAGACTTGGATCAAGAAGGATCAGATCAGAAGGAAAGCAGAGGACGAAGCCATAGAAAATAAGAAGAAAGAACTTAGGGATTTCATAGATAGAAAAATAGATCGACTGATAGAAGAACGAGAAGTTAAGTCGAAGCAATAAAAATCAAGATAATTATCTATCAAAGTTGAAAGAATGGAAGAAGGTTTGAAGGACCTATCCATGCAAGAATGAAGAATACCCACCATGGAATTAATAAGAGAAGAGGTATTAACTTCGAACCCTTTAAGGGAACATCAGTAGTGCGAAGTCACTACGCTAGGAGAATATAAGAATAAGAATGGAAAGAGAAATCCAAAAACATTTAAAGAGACTCAAATCATAGGAAAGAAGGCAAGGAATCTCAGTAAGAATAAATCCAAGTTGGAAAAGCTACAAGAAGTTACAAAAAATAAATGGAAGACTTCACAGGAGGCAGGTTTGCAGGATTTGAACCTTGCCAAAACAACAGAACCACGCAGAATGGGACTTCTCCCTGGCGAAGCTATATGACCGTTGGAGGCACACCGACTGTTAGAAAGACGCTCTGGAACGGCTAGGAAATTAATTTATGGGTGGATGGGCTACTTTTGGGACGTTGAGACCATGTCATAACAGACATATTCACATTAATGGAAGCAACCCTACCCATTGGAGGAATCGATTACGATGCTCACTTATTTAACCCGTTGGTTGTTGTGTAGGGACCGTTTTTTCTACCCATGATTATCTAATACAGGAAGAGAAATGATTGTTTGTCAATCCATGTTATCATACCTCACCATCCATTGTTTACTCCACCTGTTCGTTCACCTACCCCGACCCGTCTGTTTAAAATTGAGAATGTCAGGCAAATGCACCGAGTTAGAGAAGTTTGTCGAGGAGGTTCTTAAGAAGTTTATGGATGATAAAGCTATGTCTGAAGGAGTATAGGCATCATCGACCAGGGGACTCCAGGATTCCCCTTCGACTAGACTTCATTTGAGCCATGTTAACCCCGTGACTGAGCAGTGAAGTAAACATCGCAGAGATATGGAAAATACGAAGTAGATCCTGTCAATCTTACCATATTATATCCCACCTTTAGCTGGCATGGTTAATCATGAAATTATCCCATGGGACTTCGAGTACACTTTGATCACCGCGTACATCCCAAAATGAATATGCGTAGTTGGGATTCAGTTGGGACATATCCCACTAGTGAAGAACAGTGCCTTCAACCTTGCAGATATAAAGAACTATGTGATGCTCGCACCCCATAGATACTTGACGAAGACCACTGGGAAGAATCCTCGCCTGGTCTCCCAACCATGGATTAAGGAGATGGCGTAGTCCACTATACTAAATGTGATGAAGATTCCCCATTTTGGCCGACACTAAGAGGTTAACGCTTGCGTTAAACTCCTCTTGTCATGTTACCATGGAAGATACCTATGGCTTGACTGACAGATTACTGTGGATCCAGTGCTGATCCACCTGATAATAGGATTGAGCATGTAGGGACTTGACCCTCAACAGTTTTATCCAGGGAAGACCTCAAATCACTCCTTGGCACAACGCATCAAGGAGGCTTATGGTGAAGTCGAAAAGGGAAAGCGAGGCTACAAGGTAGCCTCTATCTAGGATGGCACAGTGCGCCTCGATTTCCAACTCATATCTGGAAATATTGTAAGAAAGAATCGCCCCACACAGGTCACCGAGTTCATGGCGGACCTCGTAGGAAAATGCGTGGAGGGAATGCAGATGAATTGGGTGAGTTACCTCGTCAATGAGCTCGAGAAATACTTCCATGTAGCTCAAGATCAGGGATACGAGTTCCACTTTAGTTGGCTGCTCATATTGATTTCATTTAACAATTGGAAAATGCCGGAAGGAACCACCTTCCCGGAGATCGACCTATCAGAGCCATTGGCCACTAGGTTTTCAACCTTGTGGTACACCAACGACATGTCAAAGAAATGGCAGTCGAACGTCATGTTCCATGTGTATTATCAACAACTGAAAGTTTCCATCGAATCATTCCCATGCATGAAACTGCGCACTCTACACAAGTACCGACCTTTTGCAAAGTTAAAAAAAGATCGACATTTTATATATATCACTACGCACAGAGATGAGAGCAAGGAAGAGTTGCAACCATATTACAAGGTAACAAACGACGACATGGAGCAGATCATGAAGGAGTGGCCAGAGGAGTTCCTTGTACTGGTCGATGATACAAAACTCTTCGAACCTGACATCATAGGAAGCCTCTTGGTCACCCGGGTTCATCATGCTAGACAGTCCAATGCAAAGAAGAATAAGAAAAAGGAGGAAGCCCAAAATATAGAGACTGATGAGGAGGACAACACCTCTGAAGAAAATGGATCTAGCTCGCCCGCAAGAGGAGGAGGAGAAGACTAAGAAGATGGAAAAGGAGAAGGGGATTGAGTATGAAAGAAAGGATAAGGTGGAGCTACACCGCTGAAATATCCCCATACTAAAAAACCGCAAAAGAGGAAGGTTTCTCCGCAAAAACTTTCAGCAATAAAGAAGACCCGCACCATTTAGCCCGAGCTAGAGGCCACGCTTACAGAGGATGATATCTGTTACAGGTGAATCCTCTTGTGGACAAGCGGATCCCCTCTTGGTCTCTATACTCATAATGCCAAGACAGAAAAGTGCTTGATGTGGACAATGACATCCTTTTTAGATATAATTAAGCTAATATACGAAGAGGAAGAAGAAAGATGTGTACCTTGTTAACGACGTTTGTCCTCACAAATTCCAAGCTAACCTCCAATATTGAGCTCTTCGATAGGTCCTGTAGAACAAACAAAGATACAATGAGCTTCCTATTCTACTGATATTAGCTCAAATACAGATCTATCTACTGAAGACAAGTTCATGTGAAACAAACATAAACTTGAAAGAAACAAGCCAAGTATGTATATGTATTAATGAGAACAAATGAAGAGTACTTACAATCCTTTGATGAAGGTGCAACAGCTTCTTCCAACTCTCCTTGTCCAAACCCTTTGCTCAAGTAATCTACATTGATTATGATTCAATGGAATCTCACTTATGAGATCATTAGTTTGGTGTAATTCTCAATCTCCATATATTGTATATTACCTATGAGATCATAGGTTTCATATATATAATCTTTTTTGTACCATTCACCATGAGAAGGCCTTCTTATATAACCTTGGAGAGGCCCAACCACTTGAGAGATATTTGGGATAAGTTGAGGATTTCTCTCCTTCAGTTGAGGATCTTCCCTAAGATCATGCCTTGACTTTCTATTCGAATCCAACCACCTTCAGAAATTGAGGGGATTCTTCCGTGATTTGTCTCAACAAACCAAATTTCACTCAAAATGGGTAGTGCTCCCCCAAAATGGGGTACACAGCATTGTATCACTCCCCCAAAGAGGCCCAGGGAGTATTAATACTCCCTAACAGTTCATAGGGGAGCGTTGCCCTCCAAATTTGATATTTGAGTGGTTTTTTCAGTGGCAAAAGGTTTGTACTCCTTGTCAACTGATTTCTCTTCTTCCAAACTAACCTTTGAGCTATCTTAAGTGTCCTTATAATGTCGTTAGAGGCACGACATAGGAAATATGGAAGTATGATGGTTGTGACAGTTGCGGAACTTATGTTCAATATTTGACACTTGCGGGCAAGATACAACACTTACAACACTTGTAATGACGACACTTGTGACACTTTTGAAGTGAGGAATTTTGATGTGTAACAGATTGCCCCCCAAAGTGAGAAGTTAGAAGACGTGATGACTGAAGTAATTTGTAGACTTCTTCAAGCAAGGGTATGGACACAGAGAACCTGGTAGAATCTACACACAACCATCCAACAAACATTAATGACATGTTTCAAACCCAAGGTAGGCATACCTATGCTTGAGTGATAAAGACATTTTAGGTATGGCTGCCATAAAATACACTGCGGATACATAATTATACTGATAAAAGGTATAGAAACTGAAGATACAATGTGGATCTATACTCCCATGACCTGAACTAATCGTAGCCATGAAAAATACATGGTGGATCTACGAAACGACAAGACATAGCCACGACCAATACAAAGTGGATCTATGTAACAATATATGTGTCATAGTTCAAAAGAAAACTCCTTCACAACATGGGAAAAGTATATATCAGAGTGATGACTCAACCCAGGGTCTTCTTACCGATCTCGATGTAGTACGAATCTAACCATGTGAATAGATGTCTTTATGTCAAACATGGAAGAAACCACTTGATTACCAGTCAATGATGTAAACCGTTAACAAGCTTGAGGTAGATCACCATTGATGTCAATGTGTCCCAAGGTAATCTAGTACATTCCAATGAATGTGAATGAATGAGCTAAAGTTGAACATCCATGGAATCATCTGATCAGGGTTCAATGATGTAAACCCACTGTCGGACACGAGGAGGCCTTCCATTGAGGCATGTAGGTCCCAAGGTACTAACTAGTTTCTAAGTATAGTTCCTGGATAATGTCTTGAAGTCGACAGGAATAGACTCGTCGAAGGAGGGCCTTGATGTATCCCCCATCAATGACATGAAATTGACAAAGAGATGTAATTGTTAGATCAAATGAAAATGGACTAACACGGGTGTTGAAACAAGAATATTTGTGATGGATGACTCTTGAGGAAGATACTTCCCTTAAACACTGGGGCACAATAGTAGAAACATGGCATGGACCAATACATGATAATGTAGTGGATATGGTGAATTTCATCGGGTTACCCAAAGGAGTAAGAAAACTCAAAGGATTGGCTCAGTTCAGAGGTTCAGCGGATTAAAATGTATACAAATACAAAGTGTCGTGTTTAAGGGTGACTGTAAGAGTTACTGATAGTGTTCTCAAAACTTGCTTGGCTTGCTTCTTTCAATATTTTCCCCCATCTAGATAGACGAGTACCTCCTTTTAGTTTAATGAGCTCGAGGAGGGTAACACATGATCGATATGACTCACCTTCAGTAAGTCCCTCTTCCTTTGTTTAGTGAACTGGAAGAAGGGTTCGGTCCCATATGGGCCCTTCAATGTGTAATTGTTTAACGAGTCCAGAGAAGGGAAACTCAATGGTTTTTCATATTTATAGAGTCTGAAAATGAATTAAAGAAGACTCTAGTGTTTTCCTTTTTCGTAATGTTAGTCTTGCGAGGCTAAAAAAGAGATAAATTATCACTCGAAAGATGCCCTTTCAAACCTTTCAATGAGTGTGAAAGGAAGCAAGATCACTCAACAATCTTTTCATTTTTAGAGAGTTTGGAAAGAGATTAAAGGAGACTCCAGGAGTTTCCTTTTTCGTATATCCATTTCGAGTCCGAAAAAGTGATAAAAGTATATTCGGTTAGATTCTCATGTTTTTGTGAGCATGAGAAAGAACAAAGACTCATCTCGGTAACTTATTCTCATGTATTTACGAGCACGAGAAAGAACAAAGACTAAGCTCGGTACTTTTCCCCTAGCTTGAAAACTAGTGGCTTAACTCCAAAATGATCATAAAAGGCTAGAGACATGCCCCCCCAAGCTTCAACTCATTCACCGACCTTGAGGTTGTCACCAATTTCTCGACTAGATGGAGAAAAATGATAAGGGTGGATGAAATGAAGGTTCAAATATGAGACCTAACGAAAGACTCAATTCGATAGGAGAGGTGACTATTTCATTTTTTAATGATATTGACACAGGAAAAGAACTATGCCCAGGGCTTCTATTTCATTTTTTAACGAGCTTGACATAGAGAGAAAAAACAATGCTCGTAGCCACTATTTCATTTTTTAACGAGCTTGCCACAGAGAAGCGAAACTATGCTCGTGAACTCTATTTCATTTTTTAACGAGCTTGCCACAGAGAAGAGAAACCATGCTCATGACCTCTATTTCATTTTTTAACGAGCTTGCCATAGAGAAGAGAAAATATTCTCATGAGCTCTGTTTCATTTTTTAACGATATTTCCACAGAGAAGTGAAACTATGCTCGTGGATTCTCCTTGATCATGGCTTCCAAGAGAATAACGCTCTGGAAGGATACCATGTTAAGGGATAAAACTTAGTCATGGCTTCCAAGATATCTTCACTGGATGGAAGAAAATCACTCTGGAAGGGACACATGTCGAGGGCCGCGACAGGGGTAAGGAGATAAGGCTCTAATAGCCCTACTGAAGAGATCACCATGTCAACTACTGGATCCAAATCATCGGAAGTTGAAGAAATCGAAGATGATGGAAAATCAACAAAAGGAGGGAAGATAGAGTGTGTATCTTCCCAAATTTATTCACGAGGGAGAAGAAAAGAGGATCGATGATGGTTATCCTCCCGAGGTAGTTTGTTAATGTTCAACATTTCCCTAATATATTCATCAGAGGGAAAAATTGGGGAAATGTAGTCGAATGAAGATGACAAGGAATTTAACCGTGATGGCATCGAGTAATTGTCGGGTGCCAATAGATGTTGGTCATATGAAGAGGGAGAAGTAGAGTGGATAGCAACATATGATGTTTCGGCTAGACTAAGTGGCATGGTGTCACCTAGTGCATCGAATTCCAATGGACTAGGTACAATCCAAGGGTCAGATGACTCCAAGGATTGGTAAACTGTGGTTGAAATCATATCGATGGTGGAAATATGATGTGTAGTCGATGGAAGTGGTGTAGGTAAGGTACCCATAAGGCTATAATATTTCAAAAATCCAACACCAACGTTTTCATACGTGATATTTTGATCTCCCAAGAATGGAATATTGTTGATAGCGGGAGCGCAAGAGTCAGGTGTACATAAATCTAACTGATCGACATTGACAATTTCCCCATGATGAGGAAATTGTAGATATTGAAACATCGACAAGGAAACAACACTCATAGCATAAAAACAACTTCTTCCAAGTAATAAGTTGTAATCGAGGGGAGCATCGACCACCTCGACATCAACAGTGATGAGTTTTCCACCCAACTAGACGAGAAGGGATTGTAAAATCCCACGGGGATGAAAAACTTGTCCATCGAATGCACGTAACATCGTTGGGGATTTGTTAAGTGTGGGTGATTTTAAACCTTTCTAGCATGCTAAAGACATGACACAAGTAGAGGCTCCCTCATCCAAGATGGGTTGGTGAATTTTTTGATTGTGAACAACAACATCAATTTGGAACATAAGTTGGTGGGAGAGTCGAGATGTATAATTGTCCAGGTTAAATATGATATTGTTGGACGACTCAGGATCAACAACGCCAATAGCAGCCAAAAGCGTTCTACGTTGACTAGGGCAGTGCAGTATAACTTCTAACACATACATAACACACGGTGCTTGAGCCAAATCTTCAACAATATTGTAGTTCTTAGTGGCACCTAAACTAGGATTAAAGGTAGATTTATGGATAGTGCTCTTAGGAGGGCGTAAGATAGAGTCGAACGAAGGTTTCTCTATCTGAAGTGGTCCATATGGAGGACTAACAGAAGGAGGACTAACGGAGGATGTTGATGGATCTAGTAAAGAACTTTTAATGACCTTGGCTTTGTTAGGTTTAGTTGGTGTGTCATACGTCTAAGAGCGAGTGGTCAAATTAATCCCATTAAACATATAAATATGGGAACTTCTCAAGGCCTCATCATGAGGATGGCTAGAACTGCCCCCAGGAGAGGAGGTTTGAGCAACCATAGATTGTTGTTGTCAAAAAGGCTGAGTAAGAATAATGGGTTGTGAATTTTCTTGGAAACGTTTGGCCACTTCATCACAATGTGGACAGTCTCGAGTGTAGTGATCATCACCACAAATGATACACGGGAATTTCAGTTTCCGTTCTGGTTGCTTTTCGGTATCAGGTGTTTGAGCTTGATTTTTTGGTTGTTCATTGTTATTAGTATTTATTTATTAATTTTTTTCCTTCTTATTACCTCCAGATTATTGTGAAGGGGCAGATTGAACTGCATTCACCTTAGAGATTTGAGTTTGGGGGGAGGTAGAGGAGAGTGTGGTCGACTGGGAAGTAGATTGATTTTTGACGGAACCGATAACATCGTCCGCATGAAATGAGGATGACAGCTTGGATTTAGTAAACCACTCCACCAATAGTTGGTCAGGAATGATTGCTTTGATCATCCTTCGTCATCGTCTCCACTCATGAATATGGTCAGAGATATGCACAGAGTCAGTTTGATGAAGGGAGGTCAAGAGTTCAGTACCCGCCTCGTAGCGAATAGGTAGTTGAAAGTGTGTGAGGAAAGACATCGCAAGGGAGTTGAAATCATGAAAAGAAGCACGTGGTAGTTCAATATACCACTTTGTTGCAGAGCCCGCAAGTGTTCTCTAGAAAAGACACAAACATATAGAAGCATCCATTAGGGAGTTTGATGAACACCACAAATGGAATGTCACCACATGGTTATTTGGATCTTCTCCAGATTTTCCGTCAAATTTCAGAATATCAGAAGGAAGTTTAGCTGGAATAACTGGCCAAACTGGTGAGTGAAAAATAGGATCATTGGTTAACCGAGAAAATCATGGGAGATCTAGAGTCATAAGGAAAGGTAGCTATCGGTTAACTTGCGGATAATACTGGTGTGGCATAGGAACACCAGTAGGACCACAAACTGGGTTAGGTGAATAATTTTAACCAGTAGGTCCTCCTACATATGGTTTTTGTTGACCAGTATAGACAGGATTCGATGATGGCTGAGAAACATTTGCATAACCCGGTGGGTTCTGAGCATTATAATCCGGGTGATTTTCTTTCCCATAAGGAGGATAAACCTTTTTCCCTTGAGGAGGGTAAGAAGTATATCCCAGAGGTGGATACACATTAGGCCCGTGAGGAGGATAAACATTAGACCCTTGGGAAGGATAAGGTTGTTGTCCTTGAGGACTCTGGGTGGTGTTTGGGATGCCGCTCAGATAAGGTTGTCCATAAGATGTTCCAGAAGGAACAGGATTTGATACTCCTCCTTGTGGGATATGATATGAGTGCCCCCCAATGTGGGGTTGGGTAAATGTGCTTCACAAAGATACTCCCCAGGATTTTGAAGAGTTTCCAACAAATGAAGGTTTCCCCCCTTCCAGTGGTGGATTAAGGACCGAGGTATGATTGGAAAAGGGAGGTTGCCCTCCTAGGGGAACATAAAAAGGGGTTTGTCCCCAGGGAGGGGTAGGCCCTCCATAGGATAGTGGTATTCTGGGAGGGATAGGTCCACTAGATGGTGGTTGACCTCCAGTCGGTTGTATTTGGATGGAAAGGATCTGCATTCTCTGGTGCAAATATGTCCCAGCAGGATCGTGCGGAACATTTGGAGATGTAGAGTGAACTTTGTAAAAGTGGGGGTAGGGATCGAAGTTCCTTGGGAATGAGTAGAGGTGATGATTCCAACATTAGGATGGACTTGTGTTGACGTAACAGTAGGGTTAATGACCTGATCGATGGGATGATTCATTGTTTGACCGGATGACCCCATTTCAACAGGAGGGTCATGAGGATTAAAGGGTTGTCAAATGGATTCAAAATTCCCATAGACATCACGTCCTAATGAAGTCCTACATACAGAACGATCAGGTGTGGGATTTTTATCTACTGCAGTGGTAGGACAAATAGGAGTCCTATACTTATCACCAAATATTGGTTTTTTGGATCCCATATATGTTTCAGTAAATGGTCTCTCAGGTAATTGTGGTACCTCTTCGTCTATGACATTCCCAAAGGAGTCTAAACGAAGAAAAAGTGGTTTGAGAGGGGTTGCCGACACAGATGTATTGCGAGGAGTGGGATTCTCAATTGTAACCAAAGCACCTTCTGGATTGTCTAATGGAGGAGAAACAACACTCCCAACGTTAGATTGATTTTCTACCTCTCCACGCTAGTTGTCTTCTGGAGGATTAGGTGGTAAGGGTTGGTAGCCTTCGGGAGGCAGCCCTTGCATCCTACGCAATCGGTGAAGACCTTTATCATCTACAGGCTCAATTTTGGAGAATAACAACACACGTTGAAAATCTAGGGCCAACTAATGAAAAGAAACAACATACGCTAATAAAATCTAGGAATCAAAACCAAGCAAACAAAACCTTCTCTCGATGACCGTACTAGCTGGTGATGAAATCCAACATCACGTGATCAATTCAAGAAGGGGCTAGGATATGGTGGAATAGTTACGATGGCGACCTTCTTAACGGACTTATGCCTTGGTGCAAGATTCCACGCAGTAATTGTGGATTTACCCTCCAAGGAGCCCGAGTGAGTTTGACCACCATCTGTTCCAGGTACAACGAGGACTTCCCTTCACCATCACCTTGTGTAAGTACCTAAAGATTGCAGCTACTAAGGACACCAACTCCCAATCAGCCCCTGGGCGAGTACAATCGACAGTACAGTGCAAACATATGGGCAAGATAACAAGTCCGAAATCAACTCAAGAGGCTCCCACAAATAATCGTGGGTATACCCTCAAGTGACCCCCAATATAAGATCCAACCACTACAAACAATTGAACCAGGGAGGGATAATCTCCATAATTCTCATGAATGTGACCTCGTGCATAACCCCTATGTGAGAGGGGGATCCCAGAAATCCTTTACGACAATTGGATTTACTCTCCCTATTGCAAGATGCTAATGTTTTTTTTGAAAAACTTTGGAGAGTTGTACTCACGGCCTAATCCAAAGTACTAGTCCTAGTCTAATGTTGGTGGAAGATTCTAAAAACAAAAATGTTCTAGATAAATTTTAATTAGAGATAATTTTACAGTTGTTCTTTACTCAAGGGTGTATGAAAATGAAACTGATGGTATTATGACTCAATTCCCAAAAAAATGCATAAGAAATGATAAGAAATATTTTCTTTCGATGAACGCTTAGTTAAGGGAAAGAGAGAAAGTTATTTTCATTATCAAACACTGAGATGCAACATCCTCATACAATTGTTTCTCAATCAAATCCAATGTAATGCTAAAAAAGTTCAGAAATGCCTTCTAATATCCAAACTAATCACTAAAATATATACTTTTGCTTATATGTGAATGATAATCAGATGTAAATCTTCTAATTTCAATCAGACTTCAGGATTAAACAATCATATGTAAACCTCACACAAACAAACAAAAATACACTCTTGTCATGAATAAACAAGAAAGACAAAGATAACCAAATTTGTAAACAAGAACCAAAAACCTCAAACAAAAGAGGAATGCTGGAAAACTGAACTCAAAGATCAAATGGAAAGGTTCACAGACCTTTGGATTCCTTACAAAGTTTTCACTCACTCAGATAAACGAGAAGAAAATGACAAATTGACTCCAAATCATCAAGGACAAAGAGTTTTTGCAAAGTAAGGACAAATGACAAAAAATCCAAACAAAAGAGGATGAATTCTCGTAAATAAGGTGTTGAAGGCCAATGATAAAGATGTACTGAGGATGCAAGGACTTCTGAGCAAATGAAAAAAGAAAAAATGAACTCAGAGAATGAAAACCTAGAGGATTTCTCACAAAAAGGGGGTAGTGCTCTGGTGTAAAGGGCACCAGAGCGTTCCAACGCTCTGTGAGAGACCAACAGGAAGTGTTAATGCTCTGATAGCAAGGGCAGGGGAGCGCTAGGCTTCAAAAGTTTAGAAAAATGCCCAGAAACTCAAAAAACTCAAGCCAATTTAGTCAATCAAATTGCATATGATCAAATCAAGAGCCAATCAATCAGATCTAAGAATCAAAGAGATAGTATGGAGAAGGTTAAATGATGAGAAAATGCCAAGACAATACCTAGGAAAGGAAACAAAAATCAGAGTTCTTCACCAGTGGAGTCGCCAATTTCTGTTATAGGTGAATCCTCCTGCGAACAAGCGGATCTCCTCTTGGTCTCTAGACTCCTAAGGCCAAGACAAAAAAGTCCTTAACGTGGACACTAACATCCTTTTTAGATCTAATTAAGCTAATATACGAAGAGGAATAAGAAAGACATGTACCTTGTTAACGACGTTTTTCCTTGCAAAGTCCAAGTTGAGATCCAATCTTGAGCTCTTCGATAGGTCCTGTAGAACAAACAAAGATACAACGAGCTTCCTATTCTACTGAGATTAGCTCAAATAAAGATCTATCTACTGAAGAAAAGTTCGTGTGAAACAAACATAAACTTGAAAGAAACAGGCCAAGCATGTATATGTATTAATGAGAACAAATGAAGAGTACGTACAATCCTTTGATGAAGGTGCAACAGATTTTTCCAGCTCTCCTTGTCCAACCCATTTTCTCAAGTAATCTACACTGATTATCCTTCAATGGCATCTCACTTATGAGATCATAAGTTTGGTGTAATTCTCAATCTCCATATATTGTATATTACCTATGAGATCATAGGTTTCATATCTCTAATATTTTCTATACCATTCACCATGAGAAGGCCTCCTTATATAACCTTGGAGAGGCCCAACCACTTGAGAGATCTTTGAGATAAGTTGATGATTCCTCTCCTTCAGTTGAGGATCTTCCCTAAGATCATGCCTTGATCTTCTATTTGAATCAAACCACCTTCATAAATTGAGGGGATTATTCCCTGATTTGTCTCAACAA